>LOEQ01003241.1:74539-91964 GCA_001685075.1 Bramus lutescens | reverse complement strand
ACAGATGGTTGTGAGCCATCATGTGGTTGCTGAGAATTGAACTCAGGACCTTTGTAAGAGCAGACAATGCTCTTAACCTCTGAGCCCTCTCTCCAACCCCCCCCACATGATGTTTTTGAAGATGCTGTATATGTATAACATTGTTGTATTTACCCAGTTAGTATGTATGTACATTATTTTGACAACTGTATGATTTCTTAAAGGTATTTTTTTATATACAAAACATTTGTAGAGGATATTCTTGAATCTTTGGATAGATAACATCAGTTTCCCTTCCTCGTTTTTTCTGATTATTTTTAAAACATTTTTAGAGAATAAAATAAAACATTTCTCTTTTCCCCTTTCTCCCTCTAAAGCATCTCTCATACCCTTCCCACTTCTCCTTCAAATTCATGACCTTTTTCATTAATTGCACACACACACACACACACACACACACATATTTGTTACTGAATGTATACATGTGTGTTCCTGAATATAACCTGTTCAGCAAACATGTTACTTGTATGTATGCTTTCAGTGCCGATCATTTGGCAGTGGCTAATAATCAACGTGCTCAGCCCTGTGGAAGAACATCTCTCTCACTCCCACTGTTCTCTGTTGGCTACAGCTCTTTGTTTAGGGTTGGGGCCCCATGTCCTTGTCCACTCTGGCATCATATGCACTGGAGTCATCCTTGCTCAGCTCCTATTTGGGCAGTCATGTAGTTGTGCCTTTATGGGCATAGCTTTTGACACTGCTAGGATAGTAGTCTCCCAGCAAACCCCCTGATCCTCTGACTCTTACAATCTTTCCACTCCCTCTTTGGCAGTGTTCCCCTTGCCTTAGGTCTGCAAATGTTTTGTAGATGTATCTTTTGTAACTGGGCTCCATAACTCTGCATTTTGATTGGAAGACATGTGCTTTTTAGCCGGTTCTGGCCATCAAACTTAAGTTCTTAAGAGCATGCCACTGCCTGGGCCATCCCCTCTTCTCAATAATTCTTTAAAAAACATTTGTGGTTACGATGATTGCAGAATTGATTTATCAATTAGAGGATGAGAACGATGTGTTTAGCACTTGTAAAAGCAGATCATTCTGAAACGGCTATTCAAACCTCAAATGTAACACCGTGGCTACTCCTGTGTGTGGGCGTAGGATTATTGGTGGTAGGCTTGACAGAGACTTCTTGTCTGTCCTGGGGCATGATGGTCAGATAGATCTCTTGGACAGAGTGAGGTACAAGAAGACATGGCAGGTAGACAGGGGAACCTGGAGAAGGTAGGAGTCCTGGGTGGAGATGCTAGTGCTGGGTGGGGCTTACATTGGTGGGCTGGGAAAGGGAGGTGTTGAGAAAGAGACTTCCATAGAACAGATGGGCGTATATGCCTGTGTATGTGTGTCTATGTATCTGGTGTGTGTACTGTGTATCTCTGTTTGTGGTGTGTGTGTTTTCATTCTAGATGCACAGTTCCCTTTATAGAAATCTCAGTAGCGGAGACAGTTTGCATGGTCCTCCTGATCTTGTAGTATTGACTAGTAGGTCTGAGCTGCTTCTCCTACTGGCTAAACAGTGATAAGGACAGTAATTCCCTGTCTCTGTGATGCGTGCTGTGTATTATGGGATCTGAGACATACCTGTGTGAGAAATGTGTTTGGGCAGCCTCCAGAGACTGCTCACCTCTGACCCTGCCTTGCATTGTCTTGGCTCATAGATCTGGTGGAATCTGTGTTTAAGCTAACACCCATCTTTTGTTTCCAAGATAGGATGGTATCAAACATCCCTTCTTAGGGAAAGAAAAAATATTGTTAACACGACTCTTGGGTAGCAGTGTTGTGTTTTTTGGGAAATCAGTTCATGACAGCATCACAGTTTCCTGTATTTCCATATGAGCATCTGCATCAGAGTTATTGTGGAGTTCAGGGACAGCTGTGCCATTCTCAAATTACTTACAGTGTGATGTGTGTGTGTCTAAGTACGTGTGTTTAAATACATTATATAGACTATTACTTTTTTTTTTCAAGACAGAGTTTCTCTTTGTAGCTATGGTTGTTCAGGAGCTCACTTTGTAGACCAGGCTGGCCTCAAATGGACAGAGATCCACCTGCCTCTGCTTCCCAAGTGCTGGGATTAAAGACGTGCGCCACCACTGCCTGACTAACATTTCAAAGTTTTAAGTGTTATCTTTTTTTTTCCCTTTCTCTCCATCACTTTTGAGCTACAGACCCGGCATCTTTAATGGGTTACTTTAAATAGTTCATTATGCAGTCTGGGCTTGACCTTTTGGAGCATGGACTCCCAACACAGCCTTCTTGGTCTGTGTGCTGGCTTGTCAGCCTCTCTGTCCACTTATTCAGGCCTATTTGAGAGGAGCACATTGACTCTTCGGCACATGCAATATGCTAGTTGTAGATGAACAAATATGTGACATTTCGGATGTAGAATGTGTGCTGTTTAATCACATGTTTCTATAGATTGCTTTGTCAGGGTTCTTGCCTAGTTTGTATCTCAGACAATGGGAAGTCTGATCTACTTAAGAGAAGTCAGTGTTTCTGAGACTGGGGCCAAGGGGAAGAGTGTATGTGAGTGACCTAACCATAGAGGAGGAAGAGGACTAATTGTACCATGCGTTGAGCCCTGCCTGAAGTTGTAATTGGTTGTAATTTTATTGACATTCCCTTTAATGGTCAGGAAGTTATTAGACTTTAAATTGTTGAATTCCCTTTCTGTGATGCTAACTTATTTGACATTTCGGTTCTTCTGTCCAGGATCCAAGCTACTGGATACAGGTGCATCGCTTGGAGCACGGAGACGGAGGGATTCTAGACCTGGATGACATCCTCTGTGATGTTGCTGATGACAAAGACAGAGTGAGTTCATGGCTGGGCAATCTGCTCTAAAGGCAGTTTTCCAGGACGAGAGTGGCGGGGGGAGCCCTTCCGTTCTGCGCTAGAGACACGGGTGGAAAGTCACCCAGGCCACCCAACTCCCTTTTGATCTGTGTCACAACAGCCATGAAGACCCTTACTGCCCAGTGCCAGACAGTAATGACTCTGCTGTCACTGGAGGTTTAACACTTACTCTTTAGAATTTTTACCCTGCAACTTACAATGAAAGTGCAACAAAGTATTCCTTGCTGGCCCAACCTTATTATTATTATTATTATTATTATTATTATTATTATTATTATTTGCCAAACATGAGCTCTCCCTTGGCAGGGCAGGTCCCTCACGATGAAGATCTTGTTTCTGATCTCGTAGGATATGTGGGGTCTTCTAGTTCTGGTCCCAGTGCTGGCTCAGAGATGGCACCTCCTTGAGCCACTGTCTTGCTAAGGATGGCTGTGCATGTTCCAGGCATTTTTGTTTGTGCCCTGTGTGCTTTCCTCTCATGAAACTGCCCCCCACTGCGCCCCCTGCCGCCTTTGGTCTGTGTTTCTTCACTACCAGCTTGAAGGTCTTCTTGGTTTTGCAGGCATAGTGGTTCATGACTTATGCTTGCTAACTGCATGCAGGGAATGGGGAGGAGTGTAGCTCCTAGCATGATAAAAATGTGTGACTGGGTGCTGGGCTCTGCATCTGAAAGTCAGCAGATTTTTTTTTTTTTGCTCTGAGATGATAAGAGTGGCTGGGCTTGCAGAGCTTCTTGCCCACACTTCCTGCTGTGTTTGGCTCAAAGTGAAATTGCGCAAGGACCCAACAGCCACAGACGCAGCTGTATCACCACAGCTGTGCTGAGGTGGCAGCAGATATCCCTGTGCCCTCATTGTTCTCCAGTGTTCACACAGGGCGTTTAACCAGCCAGGCCACGTTAGGAGGCTCGAGACCCACAAGTCTGTTGGGATGCTCACCGTGACTGACAGTCTGCCCCACTCTCTGTCCGTGTTGTGGCTGGGCTGAGCTTGCGGGCACAGCTGTTGATGCCCTCTCAAGCCCATGTTTCTGGTAGTTGGTATCATGCGTGCTCTGAATTGGATAGAAACCCTACATAGTTTATTGAAATCTCAAGAAAAACAAACATATCAGGTACAGGTATTGAGAAGTTCAAGGAGGCCTGAGTTCCCAGTACTTGCTATGGTAGGGTTTGTCTTTTTGTAGCTACCGCGGGCCAGTAACACATTGTGTCAAAACAAACAAACAAATCTTTTAGGCTTGTTTGCAGTTTGATGATGATTTTCTTGGGTGCTATTTCTCCCATTAGGGGCTCTCATTTAGCAGGGTTCACGCTCGCTGACTTCCTTTGAGCACTGTGACGGGTCCTGAGGCTGTGGTTAGTTTAATGTTGGTTCAGTTCTGAAGCTGAAAGCGACTTTGGGGACCTGAAGAACTCATGGTGCTTTCCCAACCAAAATGCTAGAAATTGAATGCTATACTGAATGTTCTGGCATTCCTTTCTGCTCCTTTATTTTCCTTCTTCTCTCTTTTTCTGTGCTCTGCAGTAGCTGGGTAGAGTATAGTCCAAGTCCACTAGGCTGAAGTAGTTGGTGCTTAGATCTTCGGGACAGTTTGTCATTCGTCATCAGTTGGAAACCATGTACAGTTAACTGCATGATGACAAAGAGCCAGGAACAAGCCACAATAGATCTGACCGTTAAAGGCTTTGCATATCTAAATCGTGTGATTAGTAAATTACATTTTTGCTTTGTAATCTTGTATAAATCAGATGATGATAAAGCCATGCATTCTTTAGTGTTAGAAAAGAGTTGAAGTTTTAGGAAGTATAATTGTTGTTTTTAGTTTCCTATCATGATTCCTGAAATTTCTAAGTAGAATGTTAAAGGGTAGACTATTCCCAAGTGAGAAGTAACTTCTAAATCAGCATTTTCTTTGCTGAGAAATAATCGTTTTGACTTCACCAGTTGAAAGACTCTTTAAGATCGTAATGAGAAAGCTTTGTGTACAAACCAGGGCTGACGATGTAAAGTGTAGTAGAATATTCACCTCACTTGCTCCGAGTCCTGGGTTTTATCTCCAGCACCCTTTGTGCTCAATATGATGGTACACATCTGTAATCCCAGCACTTGGGGAAATCAGATGTTCAAGTTCATCCTTGGCTATTTACCAAGTTTGAGATGAGCCTGGAGTGCCTGAGACTCTGTCTCAAAGTACTGACTCCCCCAGGCAAGACCAGAGAGGACATTACTTCAGTGAGTGAGGTGGGGATGCATCTTCTGCTGAAAGTGGGGAGACTTCTTCAGGCAAGGCAAGCCTTCAGCACCTGACAGTTTGGTGTCCTCTGTCTCGCCAGAGTCCACACATCTCCATCCTGTGTGACAGGATTGCATGTTCCAAACAGTGCCCTCACTTTATCCACCAACACCCTCTGTGGCTGGAACTTAATTGCCTCAGAAGTCGGTCAGTTGTATAATGAGGACAGGCGTTTGATTCTCAGTGACATGTGCTCTCCGACCACTGGACAGAAGATTCTCTTCTAGAGCATATGTAGACACCTTGAGACTATTTATGTGAATCTGGATCCAGTTAACTTCATCACCGAGCTCATGGTTTTCCCTTGTCGCTTTATCCAAAGATGTTAGAAGCGACCAACCAGCCCTGTTTTCCTTAGGTTTAAAACGTTTACTTATAGCCACTAAATCCCCTGGCTCCTCACAAGGGGTTCATCTGGGGTATCAAATTCATTTATTTTGCATTATTCTTTAAATAGTTCTCACAGTGGATTTCCACTGCTCGCCATGTTACCAGAGGAGTCTCTAGTAAGTGTAGGTTTCATAGAGTTGGAGAATCAGCTTCAGATACCGCTAATCCACTAGAGAAATTCATCTTCACAGTTCTGTCTCTCTGAACCACTTCTGGGACCTCTGTCAAGGAGAGGCTGGGAATGCAATAGTTGTTCAGGAAACAATGCTGGGTGTTTCAACAGTTCCAGTGTGGCACTGAACGTGAGGGTGTCTCTTCATCAGTGTCCTTCAGGGTTGTTCCAGAAAAGGGTCATAGTTCTCGGCAGCTGTCCACATCTTTATTGTGTCTGCTCAGTGTGCAGAACTGTCAGGAACTAGACCCTCGTTTTCTCCTCCTGCAACAGTCAATCAATGTCATACCATACTCTACAAGGCTACAGTTGCATGCTTGGAACGTTGGAGCAGGAGTAGGAACCATAGGCTTAGGGACAGCTTTTCTTTCCTTGTGCCCTCCCCAGCTCTTGGGACATGGTCTCACACACACATACCAGTTCATTTGATGAATTGCTGCCCTGCAGATCCATCTTCATGATTTGGTGGATCGAATCATACCTAACTCATGACGGGCAGTTCAGGCTGCACAGTCATTTTGGTGGCTCATTCTCAAATGTCCAGTATCCATTAAGGACTAATAGCAGGCCAAGAGCTGCCTCTTGAAGGTAGGAATGCTTAGCAGCAGATTGTGATAGAACCTTGGTATAAAAGCCCAAGGGTTTCCACTGTCATTACCTAGGGATGCTGGCTAGAGACTCCAAACAGTATCCCTATCTGCCACAGCCATGTTAAGGACCACTGTCTGCCACTGCCACCTCAAATACCATTGGATCTGCTAGATCATATGACCTAAACGGTGGAGCAGCCTGAACAGCAGCTTGAACTTGTTGATGCTCTGGGCCCTCCTCAGAGCCAGAAGTTTTCGGAGTCACTTGGTATATGGGCCAGAGTGACACACCCAAGTGAGGGATTTGCTGCTTTCAGAATCTAAATAGGCCACTAAGCTTTCCCTACTTTTTTGGTGCTGGGAAAGTTCGGATACTTGTCATTCATATTAGGAATATCCCTGCATGCCCTACATCCCTGGACTCTGAGAAATTTCACTAAGGTAGAAAGTCCTTGAATTTTGGTTAGATTTATTTCCCCTCCTGTGATGCACATTTGTTGCCACCTCCTGCTCACCTGGTCTAGTCAGCAAAATGTCATCAATATAGTAGACCAGTGTGATATTTTGTGAAAGGGTGAGCAGATCAAGATCTCTTCAAACTGAAATTAGACAGATGGTTCATTGGCTATGAGCACTGGTTTCTCTTCTAGAGAGCCCAGATAGCAACAACCATCTGTAACTCCAGTTCCAGGTGTCCCATGTCCTCTCTTGGTCTCCTTGTATACATACATACATACATACATACATACATACATACATACATACATACATACATACATACATACATACATACATACATACATGGAAACACGCATACACATAAAATTAAAATTAAGACACAGGACTGAGGAGTTACTATGCCCTTGAGGTAAAACTGTAAAGGTGTGTACTACTGGCATTGCCAGCTGAAGGCAGATTGCTTCCCGTGGTCTCAATTAGTGGCTGTCAAGAAAAAGAGCATTTGCTGGATCAAAGATGTGTACCAATTTCCAGCTCTGTGCAAGCAAGGACACCACATCTGGTTTAGTTGCTGCATTTGGAGTCACTGCTGGGTTAAGTTTTCGGCAGTTAGCTGTCATTCCCCACGATCCATCCGTCTTCTGCACAGGCCAGGTAGGAGAGTTTAGGGAGATGTGGCAGGGACCTCTACCCCTGTATCATTTAAGTCTTTGAGGTTGGCATTAATTTCTGCAATTCCTTCAGGGAGGTGATACTGTTTTGGCTTACTCTTTTCTCTGTTAGAGGCAACTCCAGTGGCTTCCTTATGACCTTTCTATAGGCCAGCACCTATAGTTTTCCTATAGATTTCTGTAGGAAATCTGTCAACTTCCAATTTTATATTCTAGAACCGGGAAAAAGTCACAGGATGAGTTTGGGACCCCTTGGACCCACTATGACCTTAGACTTCTGCCAAAGCTCCTTTGATCGCCTGACCTCCACAAGTCTCTAAGTAGGCTATGATGCTTTCTGGTGTCTCCTAGTACCAGTGTCTGTTTAACTAGTGTTCAATAGGCCCCACAAAGTCCGATTATTTCCCCCTCCCCCACTAAGGTACAGCTGTCCTAGTAAAAGCCATAGGTCCCTCCAAAAAAGGATAGGTGGAAGGCTTACATCAAAACTTTTGATATTGTAACAAGGTCCCTTCTCAAGTGGATCTGGCCGCCCTTCCCTTCCTTAAAGGGGTTCTGGGCCTGTGAACCGCACAAGTCAAAATTGGTTAATGAGCTGGCTATCCGATGCAGCCTTTATTTTGTTGGCTCTTGAGTGATAACTCAAAATGGGGGGGATTTCAGGTGACGAGATCTGCACTTGAGAAACAGACCCCTCCATGGGTGTGGAGAGTGGGTGACAGTCCGTTCTGGTTGGCATCAGGGGCCCTGTGGGTTCTCTATGAGAGCAGCCAGTGCTTTTAATTGCTGAACCCATCTCTCTAGCCCCGATATGGTTTAATGTTAGTAGAAACCATTACGGTTACTGGAAAAAGTCTGAATGTTCAGCACAAAGTGTTAATACTGCTTTTCTGAGAGGGGGCTGTAAGATGGATTTGGAGGGGGGTGTCTTCAAACTATCGACTTTAATTTGTTTTTCTCGGTATTTCTCTTTCTGCTTGATTCCAGTAGGAAGAGAGCATTAGGCATATGTAAATATAGTTTTGGATGGAAGCTTCTTTTGTGATTGCAGCTTTTGTATGACTTAGCGTGGGGAAGGGATGATTAAAAAGTTTGATAGTGTGAACTTGAAATACTTTCTGTAAGTGGAATTCACTAACCAGCTGTCTTGATTAATTTCTTCCTAATGGACTCATTTTAGTGCGGCTCGGAAGGGAGCATTTAACTTAGCCACCCATAGGAAACCAAATGGCTGGCTAATTAAATCAAAACGATAGTTCCTAGCATTTAAATATTTTCAGTGTTCTGGGTAGGGCACAGCAGTTCAAGGGTGGGCAGAGGCAGGGGCGGCAGGGAGTGTAAAAGGGCAGAGTCAGATCGGAAGGGGCTATGCTTCCTGCTGGGTGACGGGGAGGGCACAGGCCTCTGAGAAACAAGTAGGGTCTTTGTGAGTGGACACAGTCTAGTTGGTGTAAGCTGGCCCCCAGCCTCCTCAGAAAATGATAGAGAAGTGCTCTCCAGGGCTTCCCAGTCAGGCAGGAAGAGCAGAGAGCCACTCTCCGGCTGTGCTCATCATTGTAAGCTGATGGTCAGGCTTCTCTTGTGTTGCTGCATACACCAGGGGCATTTCACACTGCAGTGCCTGCAGCCACACGGTCTGACTTTAAGCACACAGTCCTTATTTCCCTCCCCCGTGGCTTTGCGGCACAAGCCTGGGCAGGCTGCTTAACCTTAGTTTTACTATCTGTAAGTGGGGGTAATGATTAAGCCTAAGGATTGATAGAATGGTTTTAGGTTGTGGTCGGTCCTGGGAAACGTTCCTTGCGGGCACCATTGGCAGTTGATCACCAGCCCTGCTATCAGTGATGCCAATCCTCTAACCCTGCTAAGGGTTCAAAGGCAAACATTAACCAGGCTGTTCTGGGCATTTGTTTTATATATGTGATTAGCTTCAGTTTCCTTGGCCTGCTTTTCCTTTTCTATCAGCTTCATGCAAGCCTGGACTGGCAGTTGAATTGCTGGACAAAACACACAGGCTTCTATATCCTTAGATTTTGATAGTTCCATATATATGTGTTATATATAATATATATTATGTATTTAACATCAATGTTTTCTCTTTTGAAAGAGAAAAGGAGCTGAGAGTCCACGTTGATATTTTCAGCATTTGAGAACAAAGATCATGCTGTTACCTTCCCCTGCCCCTCCGTCCCTGAGTGTCTCATCCTCCCCCAACACAGACAAGGATATAAGTAGGTAATTGTTAGTTTCTCCTTCATGCACATTTTCTGGAAATAACGTGAAACACTAAAAAGGATCATGCTTTTGGCCCGAGTGTGGAGGTCTGAGGAGAACACAGGAGTTGCTCTCTCCACCATGTGGGTCCCAGAGATTGAACTCAGGTCGTTGGCTGGCAGGCCGATGCCTTTACCTGCCACTGCCAAGGCATCTTTTGCACCTCAAACGCGCTGTCTCTCAGGCGTCGCATTAGGCTGCAATGTGTCCTGGAGCCTTAGTTTTAATGAATTAAATTCTAATCACCAATTAATTAATTAATTAGTGGTTTGTATGATTTGCTGATGCTGAGTATATGATGCCAGGTGAGGAATGCTGTGGCACATGTGCATAGGTCAGGTGAGGGATGCTTTGGCACATGTGCATAGATCAGAGGTCAACCCCTGAGTTCTGCCTCCTGTTTGCACACACCATGGTGGCTGGTCTCTGAGCTCAGGGACCTTCTGGCTCTGCTCCCATCTCACCTAGGAGTGCTGGAATTGCAGACCTGCCTTTATGTGAGTTATGGGGGTTTGAACTCAGATCCTCACGCTTGTCTAGCGAATGCTTTGCCCTCTGAGCTGTCATCCCTAAAGCCTTGGGTTTTGTATTTTGTTTATTAACGTTTAGACTTATTTTATGTGACGGTTTTTCCTCTCTGTATGGAAGTGCATGGCATTTGTGTCTGGTGTTCAAGGGGAAGAGACAAGGGCATCAAAGTCCTTGAAATGCACTTCTGGATGGTTGTGAGCCATCATATGGGTGTTGGGAGCTGAGCTCCATTCTTCTGCCACAGCAGTAAGAGCTGTTTACTCCTGAGCCATCTCTCGGCTCTTAAGTTGTATGCAGTTTTCTTTTTAATCTTGGCATAATCACAATTTTGCTATAAATCTTCATAGAATCCATTACTTTATAAAGTATGACATCTCCAATTTCTCATTATCTAGCCCCTTCCCTTTCTCCTAGAAACCTCGAGAATGCCCTTTAGGCCTGGCATGACTAGGCAAGAGCTCTCCCACAGAACATCTCCTCAGTCCTCATATCTTGCGTGTCCTCTTTGGAGAGAACATAAAGAAAGCCTTCCTTCCCTCGAGCCAGAGTGCGTGGTAATTGTGCATTCTTAATTCTGCATTTCTCTTAATGCAGCGTGTCCACCTGAGCATCTCGGCATCCACTTCTCCTTCACGGGGGACGAGAAGGTTCTCAGAGCTTATATCCAGTGGTCCTGTGAAGAGACCCTGCAGTGCAGAGTGGCTGTGCTGATGCCATCCAGAGCCCCTGCTGTCTTGTTACCCATGAGCTAGAGGCTTCTTTGACTCTGATGGATCCAGTCATCCTCAGCCAATGCCAGGGTGTGTTGCTACACCCAGTTTTAGTCTTGACAAACTACCAAGCCTGTTTAACTGGTGAAGGGTGTTTTAATTTGGTGCTCAGAGGGCTGTCCCTGGACGATCAGGGATCCACAGTGCCCTGTGTAGTCTCGGTCAGCTTCCAGGGAGGACTGTGTGAATCAGCTGGAGCCTCTCCTCCCCCGTTTCAGGCCCATGTTCCTCCTGATCACCAAGGAAATTGCAGACTGGATGTTTGGGTTTTGAGGACTCTGGGGAACAATTTTATGCTGTACTTAGCTTTGCGTTCTCCTCACCACCTGATGGCTAGAAATGGCAGACCAGTCCAGGCCAAATCGTACAGGGAAGTATTTCTCCTTTGGCGCCTCCAGGAAGGACTCAGTGAAGGCCCTGCGGCTGTCAAGGTCTCTGAACCTCAAAAGAGCGACTTCAAGAGTCTGCAGAAGGCAGGTTGGTACAGACCTTTCTGATCCCTGTAAACTTCCTCAAGAGTTGGGAGAAACCTCTTGTTCTTCTCTGTGTTTATTCCTCAACATTCTTCGGAGAAAAGCTTCCGAACTAGTTTGAACACCTCCGCCTTCAAATTCTTTCTGATGTTCTCTGTGCTCCCGGTTTCTGTATGGATGTGCGTCATTTGAATGCCTCTTCATTTCTTACGCAAGTGTTGAAATTGTGTCTTACAAATAACACTTATGCCGCCAGAAGATTCTAGTTTTTCATGTATAATCTCCCAAACATGACTTTCAGGGATATCTTTATGTTACCAGAACATCCTACAAAACAGATTAGGTAACTTTTACATGCAACAAAATGCTGGCATGTCCACTTTCATAGAAATACCTATTTCATAGAGTTGTAGGATAGTTCATTCCTGCTACTTTCAAAGTATTGGATGAAAATGACGGGAAGTGGGTGAGGCTGTGCGTTCTTGACGTTTTGCTTTACTGTTTTATAAACTTAGGCTGTGCAAATGAGATGGGCTTGCTCTGCACCCAGCTCTACCTGCTGTGAAGCCTCTCTGGCCCCTGGTTCCTTGCCGGTGGGGTCTGTCTGCTTTGGGGCGTCCGTCGAGACAGTGCTGCCTGTCTTCTGCTCAGTCCTGCGTATTTTCAGTTTCTCCTTCCTGCCTTATTTTCCTTATTGTCACAGAGGCCATCTGTATGCTGGAAGCAACTCAGAGACATTCTGTATCCTATTTATTTTACGGTTTGAGCAATGATCTCATGTAACCCAGGCTGACCTCAAACTCTATGTAAGTTGAGGATGGCCTTCAGCTCCTAATCCTCCTGCCTACACCTCCCAAGTTCTGGGGTTATGGGTGTAGGCCACCACTCCCAGTTTATATAGCTTCTTGTATCCTAGGCGGGCATTACCAACTGAGTTACAGCCTCAGCCTTATGATTATTTTATAAATTACTTATCTCTAAAATGTTTATAAATATTTTATAAACAAACAGTTTCAGCAGGAATCACAATAGCAGATGTTTTGCAGTTAAATATTTTTAGCATTCCTGATTTATTTCTACTGATAATATTTTGATTGGATCAGTGTAATTTGATGAGTTTTAAAGCCTGTTATTTATTTATTTAAATAATTAAAGCTTCTACATGGAGTACATGGGATGTAACAGGAAGGAGGAGATCAAGGCATAGTCTCGGAGCATCACTGATCCATTGTCCGAGGTTTCCTCCTCTGGCTAAGCAGGAAGTGAAACTGCCTGACCCTGAGGGTGCAGTTGTGGCCCTGGTATTTGACACCTGAGTGGTTTTGGTTGCAGTACAGGAGTTCACAGAAAGGAGTCCACAGTGGCTTTGTGGCAGCAGGGTGTCAACCTCCAGTTCTGTCCGAATCCGGTTTGTTAATTGAACTGTACCAGGGCACGTCTAACTCCCTGCCCTCAGCCTTCTCATCGCTCATCCCAGGGGTAGTGGTGGCATTGTCTTGCTCTTGTAAAACACACTGATTAAATTCTGAGCTGTTAGCAAGATGGTGTTAATTCTCATCATAAATAGGAGATGTGGCTTTTGGAAGGTTGCATGAGGACATTGGTTCATGGGAAACACTCACCTGTGTGAAGACATGTGTGTTTTGCTTATGAAAGTTCAGAACACTGGCAAAAGAGAAAGGGAATTTCCTTTGCTCTGATGTGGGAAGCTCCCCCTCTACAGAGCATGGTTTTCCTGCCAGGAACCAGCATGTGGCTTATAGAAATGCCGAGGTGGAATTGTTTGTACACATTCTGGGGAGAAGGAGTCATGGTAGGAAAGTATAATTGCTCCCTCGGGTTTGTCAAGAAAATTAGCATTATGTTTTAAATGGAAAAGATAGAGCTTTCGGTGGTGCCGGTCTGTAATGCTAGCATTCTGATGCGTGCCCAAAGCCAGCGTGGGCTGCGTAGTGTAGACCCCTGTATCCGTAACAGAAGTGGACCCCGCCAACTCGACAACCCCACTAGAGATTAACCATCACACGTGGGGACAATCTCCTGGGTGAAGATGTGATGGGTCTATTTTGAATGGTTTTATGGTAACAATTCTCAGCAAAATCTAAAAATAGTTTTTTATTTCCAAATTTATGTGTATGAGTGTTTGGCTCGCTTTATTTTTTGGTAGGTTGGGAGAGGGCTCTTGATCCTCTGGAACTGGAGTTTAGGATGGTTATGAGCCACCATGTGGGTGCTGGGAACAGAACCCAGGTCCTCTAGAAGAGCAGCCAGTGCTTTTAACCACTGAGCCATCTCTCCAGCTTCCTTACTTAACTTCAAATCCCTTTGTCCCAGCACAATGGAGGTTCGGGGTTTTCTGCTTGTACGTAAGTATACACGGACTGTATGAAGACAGCATATCCAAGTGTGTCTTATGGTTGTCCTTGCTCCTAACGTGGTATGAATTATATAGACTATAGAATTATTATCAGTTGAGTTTAGTTTTGTACTATAATTATGTAATTTTTAAAGATTTATGTCATGTGTGTGTGTCTGCATGTATGTCTTTGCACCATGCTTGTGCAGTGCCCTCAGAAACCAGCAGAGAGCATCAGAACCTGGAACTGGAGTTATGGACGCTTGTTAGCTGCTGGGTGCTGGCAACTGAAGCCTGCTCATTTAAAAGAACAGCCAGTGCTTAGCAGCTGAGCCACCTTCCAGCTCCCATGCTTGCGTTTCTATGAGTCTTTATCTCTAGTGCGGATACTGCCTGCCACTTGTAGTGACGAGAAATGTGGATGAGTGGATCTGCATGGGGCCGCATTGCGTGTCCGAGAACACTAGAGCATGTGTGTGCTCTGGCTAAGAGTCCCGGTAGGAAGCCACTTGCCGGGAATATACGCAAGTATCTTCCTTGTTTTATAAGGTGACAGTAATTTTATCTGCCTTTTTCATTTGTAAAAGGAATAATGACTTAGACTCTCAAATTGACCATGCACATGTGGCCTTGCTTCACTGGCAGGATTCCCTGCTGGTCGTAGAGGAAGAGGTGGAACCAGGAGGATTCCCCCCTGGTCGTAGAGGAAGAGGTGGCACCAGGAGGATTCCCCGCTGGTCGTAGAGGAAGAGGTGGAACCAGCAGCTGACTTCTCCCTGACCTCTGGGAGAAATGTGTTCTTGATGAGTCTTGTGACACCAGTGTTTCATTGTGTAAATACCAAGATAATATGAATCTTAGTTTCTACTTATTCATGTGTTGTACTTGGGGCTTTTGCTTCTTTAGCAACCTCAGTTAATGTGGTTTCTTAATTTGTATGCAACTTAATGATTCAAGGGTGACATCTCATTTTTTTTAAATATTTAATTTTGGCTTTCTCATAGGTGGTTAAGTAGAAACATACGTTTATCAACAATGTTCATATAGTTGAAGCCACAAACCTCAAACAATCTGAAATATTTGCCCCCCTCTGTTTCTTTATGGCAGATTCTCTTTGCTCTAACCTAAGCGTTCCTTGTTGAGAGTTTCCCAGTTTTTAGCCCTCATTGGAGTGTTCTAGTTCTCTCTCTCTCTCTCTCTCTCTCTCTCTCTCAACTGAAATGGGCACATAACAAGCGGTACAGACTCAAAGGAAAGGAGTAAGTAATGTAACTTTATTCACTCGAAGCAGTTTCCTTGCTTAGCGTACACAAACCCTGGACTCAGGCCCCAGCCTCACGTGAACTGTGATGTAAGAGATCCTTCTGTATTTCTATTGCTTTCATTGGTTAAATAAAGAGACTGCCTTGGCCTTTTAATAGGGCAGAAAATTAGGTGGGCAGAGTAGACAGAACAGAAAGCTGGGAGGAAGAAAGCAGAGTCAGGCAGACACCATGCTTCTCCTACCCAAGACGGNCCTTGGCCTTTTAATAGGGCAGAAAATTAGGTGGGCAGAGTAGACAGAACAGAAAGCTGGGAGGAAGAAAGCAGAGTCAGGCAGACACCATGCTTCTCCTACCCAAGACGGACGGTGGTTAGACTCATGCTGGTAAAGCCATACAGAACTGGCTGTGGTGGCACAGACCTGCCTGTAGTAGGGCTTAGGGCCAGCAATTCAAGACCACCCTCTGCTACACAGTGAGTCTCAGGCTAGCACGGGATAGGTGAGACCTTGTCTCTAAAACAAAGCCCTCCACTTTCCCACCAGAAACGATGAAGTCTTGACTTCAGCATTAACCCTTCATAACCTCACCTCATGCTGCAGACCACTGTTGACCTGGCTGCTCATCCCTGTAGCATCGTCACACTTCCTTCCCCAGCCAGGCCCTGAAAGGGAATGATCAGTACTGGCAAAATATTAGTAAACCTCGCCCTGGGTAAGAGATGCATAGGGAGTCACTGAATGGCTGTACTCTGATGCAGTCCTATAGAATTATATCATACGAGCTAAGAAGAAGGCTCATGGTCACAGTCATAGGTTTAAATACTGGAGGGAGACCAGGGTTGTTGGCGTGAGATGCTCATTTTCCAGTGGAAGCAGCTTGAAGCCAGATGGACTTGCCAGTAGTGAAGCTTCTGTGGTCTCTGGTTCTTTACTGGGTGGGGTCTGTCTGTTTTGGGGATCAGATTCTCAGCATCTGCCGAGCCAGTGCTGCCTGTGTGCTTAATTTTATGAACAAATGGGATTTGTGGGTAAATTCTAACCAGTCTAGCTGTAGAAATTAACAGATACTTTGAAACATCTGTCTTAGTTAGGGTTTCTATTGATGCAGTAAAATGCCACGACTGAAGAGAAAGTTGGGGGGAAAGGGAGCCTACACTTCTGCATTACTGTTCATCACCAAAGGAAGTCAGGACAGGAATTCAAGCAGGGCAGGGATCTGGAGGTGGGAGCTGATGCAGGGGCCATGGAGGGCGCTGCTTACTGGCTTGCTCAGCCTGCTTTCTTACAGAGCCCAGGACCACCAGCCCAGGGATGGCACCACTCACCATGGACTGGACCCTTCCCCCATCAATCACCAATTAAAAAATGCCCTCCTAATTAAGAAAATGCCTTCCAGCCAGATCATATGAAAACATTTTCTCCATTGAGTTTCCTCCATCTGATGACTCCAGCTTGTATTGAGTGGACATAAAACCAAGCATCACGACATTTTAAATTTAACACCAGTAGGGACTGACTCAGAGATCACATTTTGACTGACTCAGTGCTCATCTCTACCCGAATCACTTCTGGTATCGTCCTCATTTTGCAGAGGTTCAAGGCTCAACCATCATGAAGCTGGATGAAGATCACTTTGTGGTTTAGCACTTTGTGGTCTCCTTTGCCGGGAGCTCCCCGGTTAGCGGGTGCTAGAGGGAGCCAGGTGGCAGGACAGGCAGGGTTGGCCCTGGCCTTTCTGCTATTTAATAGCCAGGAAATGCCCCTTACTTCCTATTCTCATCTTTTTTCTTTTTAATTTTCTTGGCAGTTACTTTGGGCTTTGGAGGTCTCAACACCAGCACTTGAACCCTAGCCTGGCTCTCTTAGCCCCTCCCACCAGATTCTTTCGCTAGGCAATCCCTGTACAGCCCAACATGTACCCTGTTCTTGAGGACTGAGCCCCTGTCAGGCACCTCTTCCAACTCACTCTGGGGTTTGGACGGCTCACTCCAGACCGCGCCCCTCCACAGGGCACTGGCCACCTTAGGTTTTCTGTGTTGCGGATTCTGTTTTCCCTGTTGGATCTTTACTGTATGTGTTCATTGAGTGGTATTCAGAATTGAGTAAATTTGACCTGAGATGACTTTGGAAAGCTCTTCTCTGAGTAATAGTGTAATGTGACACATTGCTAAGTTTTAATGAACTTGTTTTCATGTCTTTGTACGAAAGGTTATAAAATCTAATCAGTTTTCTTAAAAAGTGGATGTGGCTGAGGTTTATTTTTGTCTCTTCTCCTTCTCCTCCTTCTC
>LOEQ01003241.1:62512-74497 GCA_001685075.1 Bramus lutescens | reverse complement strand
CTCCTCCTCCTCCTCCTCCTCCTCCTCCTCCTCTTCCTCCTCCTCTTCCTCCTCGTCCTCCTTCTCTCCAGGAAAGTTAAATGAAGGTGAAAAAAAAAGGTAGCAGTGATGTATTAATTAGAAAAATCTCATGGTTTTGGGCAACTGGAATAAATAGTTATCGGTTATTTTAAGGACACAAAGTGGGTTTTTATTCTGACAAACATTCTTTTATCACCGAATGAATCCTAGGCTCCCACAAGCATCTTTGAATTCCTACTTTTCTCTCTCTCTGTCTTTCACCTTGAAACTCAGGGAAGCCTAAAGTGGACTTTGAAAGCATTGGCTTGTTTAGTTTGGTATTTTATTGTGTCTCTGCCAATGCTCTGCCAGACCTGGGCACTGTGTGCAAAGGTTATAGTCTAAGTTTGCAGCTGAACAGGATTCCGTCTGGAGTGAAGTATAGGAAAGGCGACAGCGTGGCCACTGCACTCTCTAGGCACAGGAACGACTCTTCCATAAACGTCACTTCTCACGGTGTGGTCCCGTCAAGCTTGCACATGTGCCTTTTCTGGGCACTTGTGCGAGTTTCCTGCCGCTCCCCTTCCCAGCTCTGAGCTTGCTAACAAGGTCTCCTACAGATAGCTGTGGGGACTCCTCCTGCAGCCTCCAATGGGTTCATAACCCAGGTCCTCTTAGTTCTCACTCAGCATGCACATTATGAATAAAAAGGACTGTCCCAGGAAACTCCACATCTGGGTCCCTATTACCAGATGTTTAATTACTGTCATTAGGAAGCATTTGAAATACCTGCCTTGCTCTGAAAGAGGAACCGGAAGGGGAAACAACCCCCTTTGAGTCTTGTCACGTTGGTCCTTTTGTGTGCAAGGATTCAGGGGACAGTGGATGAAGCCAGAGTCTTCCACCATCTCTGTGGAAAGAGAGAATCCTTAAATGGCTATCCCCTGAGGCCCACGGCTCCTTCTATTACGTTTGTCCCTTGATTTCTTTCAGAGTGCCAAGATTTAATTAGTATGAAAACTTGAACATTGGTAATTGCATCTTCAGTAACAACATTTGAGCTCTTTACAGACAGTATATCATGTATTATAATATTTACTGGAATTTAGGTTTGTTATCTCAAGAATATATTGAGTGGATTCTGCCATAGATGGAGAGATCCTTTATCTGAAAAGTGAAAAATTAAATACTGAATAGGAGAGGCCATAAAGAGCCCCATAGAGATAATAATAGTCAGTCCATGAGCGCTGTAGTTCTTATAGCTCAGTAGAAATTTAAAGTAATCCTTGGCTACATAAAATGCCAGCCTGGGATAAAGATGCTTTGTCTTAAAAGCAAACAAAGCAAAACAAAACAAACCCAAAATATTTCCTTATTTTTTTCTTCAACCTCTCATTCGTATACCATAACATTTTGCCTGTGTGAGAGGGCTGTTTCTAGGGTATCCTTCTCAAATACTTGATTGAGCGCCCATCGGAGGTTATCATCAGGGACTATCTGACGAGCACAGGGTGTCTCTGTAATTAGTGTCTTGTTTTTCCACATCTCTCCTGACCCTTGATTTTGTCCATTCTCATCATTTTTGTTTTGTTTTTAAGACGGAGTTTTAAGACCATGTAGCTCAAACTGTCTTGAAACAGGTGGCAATCCTCCTGCATCAGGGTCCCAGTGCTGTGATTAAAGGTGTGGTCCATGATGCCTGGTAGGGTTCATCTTTCTTCTGAGGCTTGTGTTTATGGGATGGTTAAAGTCTTAGAAACCAAATGTCTTCTTAGGTTACAGATGGCCATACTGCCCCCTGGTGTTTTCTCTGTGCCTTGTTCCCAAGGATTTGGGTTACAGAGCACATGCATTTACTGCAACTTCATTCCTGCCCTTGCATGAAAATGGCTGTGTCCTTAGATCATTGCCCAGACAGTGAGCATCTCTTTGTTTCTAGGGCTGTCTTCCCCTGTGCACTCTCTCAATGCATTCCGGTTTTTTTTCTGTTTTGTGTTTTGTAGGCCAGTACTTAGGTTCTGCACGTACTCCATTCTCCTCCATTCCTGTCTTATACCAGTTCCTGCCCTCTGTGCACCTTGGACAAACACAAGCTAGGGCACCGCCAGGTTGAACTTTATAAATCAACCACAAAGAGAAATCAGTGGGGACTCAAACACTACAGATACATAGAAACGTATACTTTGAGAGAGCCCAAGCAGGTGGCCCTAAAAGATACATTATAGCACTGTATTTGCGTTGTATACAATTCAGACACCATTTTTTTTTGTTAAGTAATGGTGGTTGAATATGGGTTAACATTGTGTGTGTGTGTGTGTGTGTGTGTGTGTGTGAATGGACCCATCTTCAAATAGCCGGTAGTGCCAGTAGTTTGTAGAGTGAGTGTGTTAAAGTACTCAGCAGCTCTTGGTCATATACGGGAAGTAGGTTTCCTTTCTTAACAGGTTTTAGTTAAAAACATGTCCGAGTGGTGAATACAGCCAATTCGGAACACTTGTGAATTTCGCATCCATGAATTCGACCCCAGGTCAGAAACATTCTGGAAGAACAAAAATAAAAGCCAACCCATTAAGCATGCAGGCTTTCCTTTAGTTCTTCTGTGAACAATGTAACACGGCAGCTTTATCAGTAACACTCTAATGGCCCTGTTAGATACTGTGTGATGCAGACGTGACTTAATGTACTCAAGAGGGGATCAGCGCTTGCCTGGCTTGCACCAATACAGTGTAGTAGGGTTTGTGTGGTAAACTCTGTGAAAACTTTGCACCGTCCTGACAGCAACAGCTTGAGCAGCTGCCCAGTCGGTACCTGTGGGATCCTGGAATCAGTGCTCCGTAGATACTGAGGACTCAGTTGGTACCTGTGAGATCCTGGAATCATCAGTCCCCCGTAGATCCTGAGGATTGGGCTGGTACCTGTGGGATCCTGGGATCAGTGCTCCGTAGATCCTGAGGACTAGGCTGGTACCTGTGGGATCCTGGGATCAGTCCCCCGTAGATCCTGAGGATTGGGCTGGTACCTGTGGGATCCTAGGATCAGTCCCCCGTAGATCCTGAGGACTGGGCTGGTACCTGTGGGATCCTGGGATCAGTCCCCAGTAGATCCTGAGGACTGA
The DNA here is from genome assembly GCA_001685075.1 of Bramus lutescens. Lineage (NCBI taxonomy): Eukaryota > Metazoa > Chordata > Mammalia > Rodentia > Cricetidae > Bramus > Bramus lutescens. Next base: position 71,382 of record LOEQ01003241.1, on the reverse strand, counting down.
TTTCAGTGCTAACAGTTTTTAATGTGCTCAATGAAGGTCCTTGAAGTTTTGGGTTCAGAAGAAGCGTTTGTCATGTGCTCCGCTTTTTTCCCCTGGTCTTTCTATACCAGGAAAGAAGAATAGGCACTAGGTGCTTAATTCATTGGCTCTTGTTACTGGGGCAGCAGGTACAGAAGGGGAAATTTTCAGCAGAGTGAATAGTCAGGATCAGACTGATTTTAAGGAAAAGCTAAGGGCCAGAGTGTTCTGAAGATCTGCCCCAGGGAGGTCTCCCACCCCCACTGGGGGAGCATGTGGCCATCTAAGACCTAAGGTGATGTTTGGTTTCTAAGTGGGCAGGGAGTGGAAATGTGTTCTGTGTGCTTACGTGGCAGTGTGGAAATGTGTGCTGTGTGCTTACGTGGCAGCCTGGCAATGTGTGCTGTGTGCTTATGTGGCAGTGTGGAAATGTGTGCTGTGTGCTTATGTGGCAGTGTGGAAATGTGTGCTGTGTGCTTATGTGGCAGCCTGGCAATGTGTGCTGTGTGCTTACGTGGTAGTGTGGAAATGTGTGCTGTGTACTTACGTGGCAGCCTGGCAATGTGTGCTGTGTGCTTATGCGGCAGCTCAGTGCTCTCATGTTAATGAACAGTTTGAGAAGAGCCAGTGATGGAAGATCTTGATGTGAGTCTGATGAACGAGTAGATTAAGTGACGTCAAGGAAATTGTGGAATGATATAATAATAATAATAATAACAACTTGTGTCTCCAAGGTGTGATTGGATCTGGCAACATAAGCATCCTACTGACCCATGAAGCTGTCTTGGTGCCAGTCATTTGAACAGCAGTGTATTGCTGTAGATTCATGGATGTTTTTCCACAGAAAGTCAGGGAGCTTCTTGAATCCTGAACAACAAAGTTTGGCTCATGTAGCTTGGCTCCGTGTCCTCCTCTCAGGACACGTGTGACCACTAGCATCCCTGTCACCCTAGGTTGCTGTGGGGGGAGCGTCATCTGGCAACAGTGTCACCTTATGTATGTTATTAGTTGCTGGTATTCTTTTCTGTTTGCAGATCCTTTCCATGAAGTGAACAGTGGGGTTCTCTGATCGTTCTTTGAAATATTTTTCACAATTTTACAACACCCGGTGTGTTTATCCTCACCTAATCCTCATTAGAACCATAGAGGCATGCCCATATTTTTTATTTTTACAAGGTTTTCAGTTTAATATTAAACCAATTAATACAGAGAAGGTGTGAATTGCTCTGTGAGCTTGTGTGTTGTGTTTCTGGGGCACAGCTTATGAGCATCCTTCTGTGACTAGTGTTCAGACCCGCGCACCGAGTGCTGTCTCTTCCAGGAGTCTGATTTTTGCCCTGAAGTTGCATTTGCCTGTCATCAGAGTCAGGGGGCAGAATCTGCCTCATTGGCCAGAGACTGTGGACAGATGTACTGTGGCTTTCTCAGGGTCCTGTACGGTGACCTAATCAGAGGCCAGGTATCTCTGTGCAAAGAATGTCAGCTCTTGGCCATGGTTAAGCCTTTCAGGCTATGCTTACTGCTCCCAGAATTCATTGCAGGAGCTGTCTGTTCTAAAGGAAAGTTTGTCTAAACCAGGAAGGAAAGGAGTGCGGTCCTTTCAGGTGATGAGCACCAATCTCTGGGGAACTGAGGAAGTCATTATTGAGTGTGGGGCTGGAAGCAACTGTGATTCATCTTTGCTGGACCGTGGGCTTAGGAAGGACCAGTGGCTGTTCCGTACTGCCGCGTACGAAATGCGGCTTTTCTGTTTTGGTACTTCCACCCCCACACTTGGAACATACTTTGTTCTCTCTAAAATTAAGCAGCCTCGTTCTAGTCCAAGGCACTCCCCCCCTCATTGTCCCCCTTCTGAGCTCTGCCACACGAGTGAGACTTTGTCTGTCACATCTCCACCTCACTGTTCCCATTTTCTTTAGCCGTCGACATTCAAACGGTTTCCCGACCAGTCTGCTCATGAGTTTGTACAAACCCCTCTCTATGATTGGGGAGACTGAGTCATCACTGAGCATGGCTGTAGTTAGGCTTGGACTGACCTAGTCCCCTTCCCCAGAGTCTGCCTGTTTGTTTGATGCTGTTTTGGGAAGCTGTGAACACAGAGGCGCATCTCCTTGCTCCATTTGAGTGAGGACGTTACAGCTTGAGTGAGCAGTGCAGGCGCTGTAGATTACTGTGAGGGTGTCTGCCGGGACTTTCTGTGCCGTGGTTTTGCCTGCTCCTTCCGGGATACTGACTAGGCCTGACTCTTACTGTTTCAATTGTACAGTTGCACCAGGAAGTGTGAAGTTTGCAAGGGAGGGGTAGGCAGTAGAACAGAAATAATGCGGTTTCTGAGGAAAACCTGAAATCCATTTACCAAGGTGACCCGCTAGTGGCTTGGTTCTGTGCCTCCCCGTCCATAATGTGAAGGGCCTAAGGAAATGGACATGATACAGCTTTACCACAGGCCTCTCCTCGGCACACACTGTCAGATCTGTGCACAGCCAGCCCGGGTGGGGCTCCCGGCGCTTGCTGAGTATGGTCTAGTGCGGAAGTCTGCTCTCTGGGAACACAGTGGTTCTGCACAGGGCAGTGTCCCAGCTTAGAGCTGTGTGCTAGCCCCAGAGCTAGAGAGGTAGCCATGTTGTGCTTCCCATAAGGAGAGCCAAGTGACATCTTGGTTTTGTGCTAAGCAGGGTCTGGGAGTCATCTTTACTAGGGGATTTTCCTAGCGTCTTGAAGACTGTTGTCACATTTGGTCTGCTGAGGTGAACTCCAGGTAAACTGAGGCCCAGGCTTGTGGTTCCATTGGTTCCTGACGGTGAGGAGCACAGCTATGGTGGGGTCTCCAGACTTCTTCAGTTCCTGCTCTATAGTTCTTCCCCATACTCCTGATTTTCTTTTTTAAGTGGGTTGGACCTCCGGCCTTCTCGTCCCAAGTGCTGAGGCTGTGGGCTTATACCACCCTGCCCAGTTCCTGATCTTATTTCTCTCCTGTGTATCGCCATCTTTGGCTCAGCACGTAATGCAATGCCTTGACTAAACTTATGGATGGCAGAGAAATAGCTGGCTAGGTTCTCTTTCAGGAAGGAGCGTCAGGGGACGATTGGTGCTCGGCTGTAAGGGAAAGACACTGAGAGCAAGCGTATGTAGTGCCATTCTCTCTCTACACAGACAACAAGAAAGAACATGTGAAAAGTGTTTATTGCATTGTTTTTTTTCCCCACATGCAGTAGAAGCCTAGCTCTGTGAAAGGGAGAGGAGCATGTCAGCATGCAGTCCCTAGATGCCGTGTTCCCTGCCCATGGGTGATCGCATAGCTTCTCTTGTCTCACTGGACGGTGATTGAGCTACTTAGTGACTCCAGTGCACCCAAAGTCTGGTCAGGTACACTTGGTTTTTGCCACCTCTCTTTAAGTGATATATTTTTTTTCCCTGTCTGATCTAATCAGTGGTAGCCTCCTGACCTGGTTAGGAAAGGTTACCGACCTGGTTAGGAAAGGTTACCGAAACCAAATTCTAAAGTCTCAGATTTTACTAGGATCTCTCTAACCATCAAGGAAACTTGGGGAAAAAAATGGTGGCCTTTCTGGTTCTCCCTCTGCCTGCTGTGAAGTGCACTCTGCAATGCTCCACCCCGGACCTCTGGAGGTCGGCTTGGGGCTGTTAGCTTTTGGTTGAAGTGTAAATATGAGTAAATATTTGTGCAAAGCCATGCCTGACCTGGCTGTTTGTAGGCAGCTGTAAGCGCTTTGAAGTCCTGGAATCTGCTGAACTTGGACCACCAGTCTCTGACTTTGTAGCTCCGTGAGCACATTTAAAACTGATGATGTTGCTTTCCTGTTCTTGGAAGGCTTGGCAGTGGCTATAAGAAGTTTACCCTGGCGACTGTCCAAGGAGCAGCAGGAATTCTGAGCTAGCCAGGAAGTGCTAAATGATAGGTCTTCCGAAACGGGTGCAGTTCTGTGAGAGAGTTGCAGATCCACTATTTCCACAGTTTTGTATGTGATTTGGGTTGTGTAATGTCACAGGTGTCTTACCAAAGACACTGGCAGCACCCCCAACCCTCACTGCAGCTCTTGGCGGCAGGAGTAACATGAATTACATCAATATTAAAAGATAAACTATGAAACATTCATGGAAGTTGTTGGAATTTCTTTCAAGAATGTCTTTGAAGCTGACTTAATGTTGCCACATCTGTTATGGTGTGTTTGAAGATGAGAAAGGCATCCCACAAACCTCCAGTCTGTTGATATAAATAAGATACCGTCTTCACACCTGTGCACAGACCATGTGGAGACCCTGGGGTGAGTACAGCTTGTCTGTTGATAAACACGTATTTGTGAGTATTTTATGTGAGATGTGTATGTTGGGCTTCTATCTGGAAGTGACGCAGATCTGCATGCGTCCTGAAAACTGCAGGAGCTCCTCCGACAGCATTCTTCTGAAATTTGAATTTAGACTTGTGTCTTAGTTTGGGTTTCTGTTGCTGTGAAGAAACACCATGACCATGGCAGCTCTTATAAAGGGAAGCATTTAATTGGAGCTGACTTATAGTTCTGAGGTTTAGTCATCATCATGGTGGGAAACATGGCAACACATGGGCAGATGGGGAGCTGGAGAGGTAGCTGAGAGTTCTACGTCTGGATCAGCAGACAGCAGGAAGAGAGTGAGATATTGGGCCTGGCTCGAGCATCTGACACCTCAAAGCCTACCCCCAGTGACATACTTCCTCCAGCAAGGTCATACCTCCTAATGGTGCCATTCCCTGTGGTCCCATGGGGCCATTTTTGTTCAAGCCACCACAGCTGCTGAGACAGCAGCCACATTCTACGGGGGCTGCTAGTCTGCACGACACCATGTTGGATTGTTCTTTCTTCCGTTTGTGGAGTACTTACCTCAGCTCACTCACCCCAGGATTTCTCTCCAATGGTTCTTGTCAGCTCAGTAGATGGCCAGCAAGGCCCTCACTTTGCACAGTAGCTAAAATAACAAAGTAATTAGGGCGACAAGGAGCTTTGGAGCCTCTGAGCTCCGGCTGCGCTTTGTGGTGCGCTCCAAGGAAAAACATCTTTCAAAGTTCCCTTTTCACTGCGCTGACTGTTTCATGTGGTAGATTGCAGAGTCACTCCAGGCTTGGGGAGTATCTGTAAGTTTGCTGAATTTGCTAAAGCTTGGCCTGGCAGACTCTCATGGCCGCCTTCCTGTGCGCTTCACATATTCTATGTCAGTAAATGCATGCCGAATACCTGCGGCATTCTGCCAGATGTGACGCAGAGTAGTATAAAAGACAAGCTGGCCCTGCAAAGGGATGTAGCCTCTGGTAATGAATTTTTCTTCAAAGGTGATGCCCAGATGTGGAAAAAAATTGATTTCTCATTGGGATGCTTATTGCTGCATTTAAAGCCACAAGCAAGGTGAAGGACTCATTGGGATTGGTGGTGTGGGTCAGCTTGTGAGAGAGCGTGTACTTGTGTAGAGAAAGACCACCAGCAGAAGAGAAAGGACAGATGTGTAACTTATAAAGCCTTTTGCTAAAATAAAAGTAAATGTTTCTGTATTTCTAAAAAATAAATACCCAGGTGTAGGTGGTGTGTTTCCATTATCCGGGAGGACACAGGGGCTCGGGAACTGAAGAGGGGGCAGATCTACCCCCGAAGAGTTAGTTACGAAGCCAGCCATGCTGGCGCCCGTTCCTTACTGCCACACGGCTGCTGTCCGCTCTGAAGCTCTGAAGTGTGAGGTGGTGTAGGTGACTGGCGGGTGAGACACTGTACCTTCTCGTGTTGCTCTCATTAGGCGGGTTCAAGTGCACTGCAGTGCAGAACCAGCGCCTAGGGAGCAAGAGGGAAATTTAGGATTTAAATGTGAAATGTAGTAGGGAGATTATTTGGAGCTTAAGGGTAAAATTTCAGTCCTAACGTAGAGTGTTTGTAAGCCTTTTGTGGGGGAGTGGTGATGTGCCTGGACTTAATTATCGCCATCAAAAATGTCCGGCTAATTGCCGTTTCTCGTCAGTAATAGTCCAGAAACAAAGATGAAACACTGTTGTCGATCATTATTTAGGAAAAACATTTGGTTTTTGTGGCCTTACATCTTCTAACTAACTGCACGTCTAGTTCCTGTTTCTTGCTCGCCTCTTTCATGGAGAGTGCTGTGTGTCATTCTTTGCGTTGTGGGTTTGTCCTACCTACCCTAGTGACTGGGGGCCTCTCCTCAGGCCTAAAGAGGTTTTCTTGACTATTGGTTTGCCATCCTGCCCTCAGCAGGATAATCTACATAAATACAAAGCAGGGGAGGAATCTGAACACGACAAGCACATCAACTTTATTACTCTTTAACCTGCGTCTTAATGTTCTAACTTTAGAGCAACCATTGATCTAGAGGCTAGGTGACTGATTCCTGTCTTGTTTTTGAGACAGGGTCTCACTGTGTAGGTCTGGGTAGCCTGGAACTCACAAAGATCCCCCTGCCTCTGTCTCTCCAGTGGCNTGGCTGCTTTTTTTTTTTGGTCTTTGTTTTTCCCTCAGGTACCTTGTATCCCAGGCTGCCCTAGAACAAGTGATTCTTGCCCATTTCTTCAGTGCTGGGCTGAGAGGACTCTGCCACTAAATTGGGCTTTTTTGGCTTATGTCGCATTTTCTTTAAGCCTTGTTCTCTGTTGCTCAGGGTGTGACAGGCGCTTCCCTCTGGGAGTTAGCCCAGTGTCTCAGCCCCACAAGGGACACTGTGATATGTAAGATTCAGTCATGACAAAGGCGTGGCCATACTTTTACTTTACCCAGCCTGTTGATTTCCCCCAAACTGTCAACATTTCTATTGGCTGCACTAAAAGGGTCCCTCTCCCATCAGTCAGAGAGGACGAAGAGAATGTAAAGATCTTGTATAGCTATTGTCCCACTTCTTAAATGACAGCATAGAAGCCATTCTGTAGACCTGTCCAAAAAACAAGCTGGCTTCAAGCATGCCAGGATTCTGTGCATTCTGGTAATGTCTGAAGCTCTTTAGCATGTCTGGAATCATGACATTGTCAGCCACTCTTTCCTCCCACTTTTAATCTCTCTGTTGACTCATGTCAGCCAGTATCGGCCAAATTGTGACATCAGAGACTAAGCCGACACATGTCACCATAGCCAGAGAGCTGCCACAGTGCATAGATGGCCCTTGGGATTTAGCTGTTACTCAGATGAAACAGTTGAAGGTATTGAAACAAGAACAGTGCCACTGAGCTGAGTGAAGACTGTGTGTGTCCTCCGGGCTCCTCAGTAGGCTCTGTAGGTTTCCGGCTGCAGTCACGGGGACTACGGTGTCGCTAGCAGATTCCACTCGGGCAGCCCGAAGGAGAAGTCAGTTTAAAGTTTGGATGTTCTTTCTTTCCTTAGCTTCAGAATTGAGTAGCCGGCCACTGTGTGTGTGTGTGTGTGTGTGTGTGTGTGTGTGTGTACATGCATAGAACAAAAAGCCAAAGAAATGTGTGTTTCCTTGCCTGTAGTCTTTCACCTCTGTACACATTAGCATTCTAGCTGGTGCATGTGAAGAATTTTATTTAAAGCTTGCAATAAGAGGGGTTAAACCTGAGTTAAGAGAAGTCCAGAGAGATCGCCGTTAAATGTTAAAGTGTAATGTAGCAGAGTTGGATGAGACCTCAGGGACTTTTCTCCATTTGTTTTATATTTTTGATATCTCCGTCACTCGCCGAGAGGATAAGAGTGTCACCCCCTTTCCTCCTGTCCCTTAGTAGAAAGCTCCACACACCCATTATCACATAAACAAAATGTCTGTATTGTAGTTACTTTAATGATAGACCATGTTCACGGTAAGGAAGTCACCTCCCAAGGGAACCTGAGGATGAAACGGAAAATGCTATTCACCTCTAGCTCTGGCCCACCCAGAATTAGCTGTACATGTTTGTACAGTTATATGCTAAATGGATGGAAAATTGGAGTTAATGCATGGGTAGTCTTAGGCAATTTTCTTTACAATTTTAGCATATAATTTGGAGTGTCTTACTTAGTGCATGAGCACTTCCAAGATAGGGGTTCTCTGTGTAACTTTGACTGTCCTGGAACTCAGACTATAGACCAGGCTGGCCCCCGAACTCAGAAAGCTGCCTGCCTCTGCCTTCTGAGTGCTGGGATTAAAGGTGTGCACCACCACCTTTGGGCCAAGGCTTTTCATTTTTATAATTTCATGATTACTAAGGTGCCATGTTCCCTTCCTCTTTTTCTTTCCATTAAAACAATATACTATATTAAACTTGTTTAAATAGATCTCACAATTATATAAGTAGCAAAGGAATATAGTGATTGATGCTACTAAATTGTCTTTTAGTAGAAAGCCATCTTGATCTCTTTTCTTTAGGGCAAGGTCTGTCCATATATTAAAGACTAGCCTTGAACTCACGATCCTCCTGCCTCAGTCCCCGAATAGTAGATTTACAGGTGCGCACTACCATACCCCTTTAAAGGTATGTATTATGGAAAGTTCTGTCTCCCCAGAGCACAAAGACCATGCAGAGGATCTTGGAGGATCCCTGTCTACAGCCTCTGCATCCTGAAAAGAGCAGGGCTGCCATTCCCGGGGATCCTCAGCACCCGCTGGAACAGCTCTCCTAGTTTCCGCTGTTTATTTCTGTACGAGAGGAAGTCTAGCCCCGATCTGTGCTTTACGCCCCTTACAGAGACTGTGGGAGGTTTGTGGAGGGCGTATCAGCCTGTTGGTTTTGTTTATGTATGTGATATGTGGTCTTCATCCTGGCAGCCTGTGTACTTGATGTAATATTAAGTATGTTCTTTTTTTTTTCTTTTTTCTTTTTTTTGTTTTTGGTTTTCCAAGACAGGGTTTCTCTGTAGCTTTGGAGCCTGTCCTGGAAC
>LOEQ01003241.1:45082-56309 GCA_001685075.1 Bramus lutescens | reverse complement strand
TCTTGTAGACCAGGCTGGCCTTGAACTCAAAGAGATCTGCCTGCCTCTGTCTCCTGAGCTCTGGGATTAAAGGTGTACACCACCACTGCCTGGCATTTTAATTTTTTTTAAGATTTATGTTTTATGTGTATGAGTGTTTGCCTCCATGTATGATGTATATCATCTTTGTGCATGCTTGATGTCCTTGGAGGCCAGAAGAGGGTATCAGAGCAGCCATGTGGGTACTGGGACCTAAGCTGAAGTTCTCTGCAAGATCAGCAAGCACTTTTAACTGCTAAGCCATCTTCTGATGGGTATTCTTAGAAACCCACATTTTAAATTATTATTATTTTTTGAACGAGCCATTTCGAATTTGTCTTCAAAGGCAGTAGTTCTGAGTCTTACCTAGTTGTGGTGAATGCCACATAAGCTGATGCTGGGAACTTTGCCTCTGCTTCCCTGTCAGGCTGTTCACCAGCTCCTCCCCACCCCCTTTTGTTCTGTGGTGTGAGTTTTGCTGGAGGGGTTGCAATGCCCAGTTGGCCCAGGGATGGGATGTGGGGTCAGGGCTTAGGAGGCTGTGATGGAGGCTGTGATGCCCTGAGACAGTCCAGTGAGCTCCAGCAGAGAGCTGTCTGCTGAGAGCTTTGCTGATGATTTTCCTTTCTTAACTGACAGCCGTGTGAAATTTTAGGTCTCCCATGCTGATGCTTAAACGTAATTGCCTGGTCGTTTCATGCCAGATCCCAGCCCCTGCTCTATGAATTCAGAGTCGGAGCATCCATTGTGTGTTTTCTGGCAGTTTGTATGTTGTTTCAGGTCTGAGGCAGGCAGTGGGAGAGACAGTGGGGCTGGACCCGTGCCTGGTCTCAGCTGTATAGCGGACGGCCACCTTTTTTCGCAGAGGCAAGGTGGGCTTGGGCTTTGTGTTGCTTGGTGCCTACACCTAATTGTCTTCCTTCCTACCCCCATTGTGCACTGTCGTCTGATACCACTGTTCCTGTCCTGTGTGATGGTGTTTTTGCGCCCAGTCTGGAGGGAGATGCCAGGTCACTGTTGAAGGGCAGGGGAGTGTGCGGATTTAGAAGACTGAGCGTGGCATTTGCCCCAGCGATGCCTGTAGCTGATGGTGTTGAGTTGTGCATTGGGACTGCAGGACCAAACTCTCCATTACTGCAGCTACACCGCATGCCTGCTCTCTACAGCCTTAGAAGAGATGAGCTTGGACTGGCATGTCGGGGTGAGCATGGATGTTGACTCAGCCATTTGAGGTTGGGAGCCGGCATGGAGATGCCTGCCAGGACGCCAGCAGGGTGTTCTCAGGGTGTTCTGACCATAGTTTCTATCTCTACGCCTTGGGACATGGTGGAACGGTAGAGGCAGAAGGATCCTGGTTTCTCAAGGCGAGCAGGGTAGTTTCGTACAGATGGGAGCACAGGCAGGATTGGAAGGTTTTAATGTCTAGACTCTTGGGTCCCATTGCTCATCTGGAATTCCAGGTCTCCTGTTCAAGTTCAGCTGAACACAGGAAGGAGGAGGCCGACGCATTCTGGTGGTCTGTATTTTTTTAGTATTGTTGAGGCAGGACTTTGTGTAGACCAGGCTGTTCTCGACGTCTCTGTGTAACTGAGGAGGGTCTTGAGCTTCACCTCCTCCTGCCGTCATCTCCAGAGTGTCCGAGTGGGTTTGCAGATGTGCTCTTCATATCCACTTTACGTGCTGTGCATGATGGACCCAGGGCCTTGTGTGTGGTAGCCTAGCAGACCGCCATCAACACTAGACCCCAGCCCCTCCCGAATGTTATTGTGTTACACATTGGGTGTTCATCTAGACACGTGCAGATGCTGAGACCCTCCATGTTGAAGCACACTCTGCCCATAAGTCTTAGTGTGTGAATACATGTTACATACTGCTGACCTCAAACAATGACAAATCACCCCCAAATAATGGCAGATTTTTTAAAATTAAAATCTGAGGGTCTTGACTGTGCATGGTGTGTGTGTGTGTGCGCGTGCGTGCACATGTGCATGCATGTGTGTTGTGTTTTCCTGGGGATTGAACCCAGGATTGTGTGCTCAATAGGTAAGTATCCTAACAGTAGGCCACCCTACACCCCAGCCTGGTTTTATCCAAATCATACACAGGATTGCGCTAACTAATTGAGTGTCTTATCCCTAGCACTTGCTGAGCCCTCTCTATGCAGTGCTCCTCACAATGTGGTCAAACATCAGTTCTAACAAGTCTGTGTGTATTCCTGGGCCTGCAGCTGATGTTGGCGCTGAGGTTTGTGTTCAGAGGGCAGATCTTTCTAGTACTGTGTGGACACTGGGCAGCAGAAACGTTTGCAGTTCTGGGCCTAGTTGCCTTCACCTGTGTGTGTGTGTGTGTGCTGTATGTGTATGCCTGTGTGTGTGTGATGTATGTGTATGTCTGTGTATGTATGCCAGTGTGTGTGTGTGCCGTATGTGTATGCCTGTGTTTGTGTGTGCTGTATGTGTATGCCTGTGTGTGTGTGATGTATGTGTATGTCTGTGTGTGTATGCCTGTGTGTGTGTATGCCCGTGTGTGTGTGCTGTATGTGTATGCCTGTGTGTGTGTGATGTATGTGTGTGCTGTGTGTGTATGCCTGTGTGTGTGTGTGTGTGATGTATGTGTATGTCTCTGTGTATGTGTGATGTATGTGTATGTCTGTGTGTGTATGCCTGTGTGTGTGTGTGTATGCCCGTGTGTGTGTGCCGTATGTGTATGCCTATGTAAGCTGGGGGGAATCCCCCATAGGGATCCCGGATGGCCTCTTCTGCACACATGCCTGGAAAGACTTCCTCTCTTTTTTGGCCAAGGCTGTAAAGAGATCATATTAGTGTAGCCTTTGACTCCTAAGGTGTGCATGAGTGACTTTTGCGGTTGAAATTTATTTTAGCAGGTTGTATCAAACTGCTAAAAGATATTGGAAATGTTTACTATGAGAGTCAGAGGCAGTAAATCACGCGTGGTTGTCAGAACAGATGTCCGAGGCACATAGTATGTGGGACATGTGGCTGCTCAGAGCCTTCGCTTGCATTCCTCCCCAGCCAGGTCCTTTGCGCTCACCTAGTAACTCTGCAGTAATAGACACTGGGAGAGCGGGCTGTGGAGGGAGGATTTAACAGCCCTCTCTCCTTTGGGGGAGGGCTTAAAGACCTGTTCTTTCAGTGACTTTGTAGGCTACTTGGCTTTTCATGGGGATTACAAAAATCATATTTGAAGGACGTAGGCCACTAATATTCAAGCCACCTGTGACGTTAGCAGATGTCTTGTGACTTGGGTCAGCAGTACAGTTTTTATTCTTTTTTCCCCTCTCTTTGGTGGGGTCGGGGAGAGGGCCTCTGTGTTCTAATTTTAAAGTCTTGCTTCTTGGAATTAGGCAGAATTAGAACGCAAGTGTAGTCCCACCCCTGAACCCGTCATTTGCTTTCTGGTCTGTCTGTCATCTAGATGAGCTAGGGAGCTAGGGCTAGTCCCTCCCCCTCCCCACTGCCTACTCAGCTCATGTGGGAACTGAATTCATTTCTGCTGTTGGTGACAGCCACCATGATTCCTCCCTCCCTCCCTCCCTCCCTGAGCCCCTCTGTGTGTGTGTGTGTAAATAGGTCCATATGTCTGTACATACATGTGGAGGCCAGAGGTTGTTGTCAAATGGTTTCCTTTATTGTTCCCTACCTTATGTTTTTAAGGCAAGTTGGCTAGCAAGACCAGAGATCCTCCTGTCTGTCTCAGGGCTGTGGTTGCCAGTGTGCATTGCTGGGCCTAGTTGTTATGTGGGTTCTGGGGATTTGAACTTGGCTTCTTTTGCTTATGCAGCAAACGTGATGAGACATCTCCCTAGTTCTTTTTTTTTTTTTTAATTCGATACAGGGTTCTCTGTGTAGCCCTGGCTGTCCTGGAACTCACTCTGTAGACCATGCTGACTTGACACTTTGAGATATGCCTGCCTCTGCCTCCCAAGTGCTGGGACTAAAGGCATGCGCTGCCACTTCTTGATGCCCTACCTTGTTTTTTTGAGCAGTATCTGGCTCTTATGAAGAGCTTTCTAATTCTTGATCTACTCTCTATTGGCCATTGCTGCATAAACAAATCCCCTAGTCAGCGTCTGGCACGTGTGCTCGTGTATGCTTAAGACGCCTCACTAGGGTGTCTTAAGTGTTTGGGGAGCTAGACTCTGGCCTCTGTGCCTCTCACCTGGCCTTGCCGGCTCTCTTGGCGTGTTAGGAACCTGGGATGGTCACAGGATTGACATTGCTGCTCAAGCACTCAAACAGTAGCCCTTGGTAGCAGTTTGGTGGCCTTGGGCAGAAGTTAATATGCCTGTGTAGCTCCTCTCCCGTGCTATACCCAGTTTAGTCCTGGAGTTCTCTGCTGCCGCTCTAACGTAAGCTCAGAACTTCCCATGCAATGCAGAAAACCCACAGCTCACCTTCTGGTTACTGCCCCACCTGCCTAGAGACCGTTAGTGTTCTCCATGCATTTCCTGCTCATGGCAAGAGCATCACTTGGGGGGTGGAACACTATGGGGAGGCTTACACCAAATTGACAGAAACAAGCCATGAACAAATCACAGCAGCGTGCACCTGGTCACACCTGGTCACAGCTGTCAATGGCTCTGGGCCGGGACGTGTGTCAAGAAGTCACTGCAGAGGTGGGTGAGTGTTGGGGGAGGCGGAGTGGCTTCTAATGCTGGAGTGGGGTTGGATGACTGCTTGCTAAGATATGCCCGTTTATTTATTTATTATTTATGAATTCCTGTTTGGTTGAATGTTGAAAAATGCCAGTCTCCAAGGTTTCCCTCTCAACCCTGGTTTAGCCAACATGAGAAAATGAGCTGGCATAGAAATTTCAGATTCAAAAGCCTTACTTTCCATTAAAGTTGGAGATTTAAAGTGTATATCTGAACACAGTTGTTGAGAGTTTGAAAAGGAGCTTGACAGCTTATCAAAAGGTTTAGAAAATTCCCTTGTCAGCACAGGGTTGTGAAAATGCATGCGTGGCGTGTGTGAATAATGGGGCATGCAGAGTCAGGCCTGCAGTGTGGTATCAGGGAGGCAGGTAGACATGTGTGGGCCCCGACGAGAACAGGTTCTGTGCACACCCAACACCCATCATCTCAGGGGGCAAAGGATGTATCAGGGAGGACCACACTGCACCGAGAAACAGAACCCGCCATCCATGCTTGTTACAAGCATACCAGTTGCCAGAGGCCCCGCCTAGTGTTTTCTGTATACTTTGTGTAGAAGTCGCCTTGTTTTCCCAAAGCGTCTTGTTTTTATGAAAGAAACTAAAATCTACTGGCTGAAGTTCAGTCTATACATTCATCTATCCTAATTTATTTTGTATTTTTATGTCACCTGATAGGGCTGATTGTATTTGGTGTCTTGCTTAAACATCAAACTCATTTTGGACCCTGCAGTGACTCTGCCTTTATCCATAGAAGAGGGAAGAAAAAGCTTGGGGCCAGTGAGTCCACACCGCCCTCCATAAGCTCCAGGATGCTGGGTGTGAGAGCAACATTCTGTTGTAGAGTTTCTTTCCTACACGTCAAAGTTGGGAACACACAGTGTCCTTGCGAACACATAATTTGCATCTTTCACATTCCTTTCTCTGTTAATTCACAATATCTGGAGGCTTTGGGTTTTAATTTAAACCAGCACCAACCTGCAAATCCCAAATCAATATTTATATAAAAATATGAGAACTGTGTCAAAAAATAATTTATTTCTTAGATGAATGATGATCTTTTTTGGGAATGTTTTCCAAATTAAGTTCTATAAATACATTTCTTTTTGTATGTTTCTAAGTCAGTGGGGGATACTCACTCTGTAGCGAGGGCTGTCTTCAAACTAGGAGTACTCCTCTTACAGGAACCTCCCAAGTGCTGAGATTACAAACACGAGCCCAAAATTGTCTGCTTGAGAGCAGGGGCTACACTGGCCACCTTTAGGAGAACCTGCTTCTTGCACTGGCTTTTAAGATATATGTAAGCATTAGAGCGATCACATAGCCGACATTCATGTAGGGCCTGAGAAGCCTTCGACTGGAATGAAATGTTAAATAACCTGATCATCATGGTTGGATACTTTTTTCTCTACATGCATTATAAATGAAAGCAGGTCAGGTACACAATCTTGGCGTTGTGCTGTTCTGTAGACTTAAGGAGAAATCCGACGCTTAACATATTGTAAACTTTGCGTAATATGTGTGTATTCCTGTTCATTAGCATAGTCTGTCATAGGGCCCTCTAGACAACAGCAGAGTATTTATGTTCTTCCCACTGGAAGACGAGGTGCGTTTTTTACACGGTACCAGGGTCCGAGGGTCAAAGGTTACTAACAGCTGCCTGAAAGGAAAGGGTTCAAGGAGGGACAAATGGTGGGAATATCATGGAAAGGTTCTGAGTGCTCTGTAGGGAGTTAAGGGAAGCGCTCATTGGATGCTGTGGATGTTCTGAATCTGATCATCTCCTGCGTCTCCAGTAGCCTGTGACTCACACGGAAGAGACTCACAAGGTAGGACCCTACATTCTTGTGCTCCAGGACTTCTCAAGCGCCTTGTGGTGGTAAAATGAAAAAGATTAAAAAAAAAAGGTTGGTAGAGGAATCCAACACGTTTAAGTCATTCACGCTACTCAACAAACTAAAGTGCCAAACAAACGTAGGTGCCAGGATCGTGTGTGCAGTGGTAAGAGCTGCAGAAACATCTGGAAGAGGATGCAGTTGAACTAGACTATAAATGATGTTTAAGAATGTGAGGTAGACTGGACCTTTCATGAGCACCCTGGCAGGGAAGGCTGAGTTATGGGAGTGTTGACTTGGACCTAGGGTACCATGAAGCAATCACTGACGACAGTAGCAACTGGGTAGGAGGCCAGAGTTACCTTGTGAGGTAGGCAATATTACCTGGGCTTGTGGTGTAGACCGTGTGGTGCTCAGCCTTGTGGTGTAGACCGTGTGGTGTCTGTGGTGTCTGAGCCTTGTGGTGTCTGAGTCTTGTGGTGTAGACCGTGTGGTGACTGAGCCTTGTGCACATCTGGCTCACAACAGGCTTTGAACACATCTGGTACACCACAGTGAGCCTTGTGGTGTAGACTGTGTGTTGTCCGAGACTTGTGGTGTAGACCGTGTGGTGTCTGTGGTGTCTGAGCCTTGTGGTGTAGACCGTGTGGTGACTGAGCCTTGTGGTGTAGACCTAGTGTTGTCCGAGACTTGTGGTGTAGATCGTGTGGTGTCTGAGACTTGTGGTGTAGATCGTGTGGTGTCTGAGTCTTGTGGTGTAGACTGAGGCTCGTGGAGGGAGGGGCGGCCTTTTGACAGACGCCTCCCCACATAGAACTGTGGACAGGGAAGGATCAGTCTCATAGGTGTGTGCAGCTGGGCTGGTGAGGTACAGTTTAAAACGTCAAAGCCCTAAAGCTGTTTGAAGTTTTGAGTGTGACTTGTCTGTTTTCCAAGTTTGAAAGTTTTGTTCATTCCGGGTTTTCTTTTGTTTATATCTATTTTCTTTTAAAATGGGCTCATAGGTGTTTGCTGTACCAGGTAACAACACCCTGACCACTTTGTAATTTTTCCACCAACTGTGAGTCTGTCACCGTCAGAGGAAGTTGCTCTTATCTGCTGGCTTCACTGTTGAAATCTTGTTAGTGGAGAAAAGCTATCTCAACTGTGGTGGCAAAGGAATATATTTTTATAGAATTCTTCTCAACCAAGAGTAAAAAGCATTCTAAAAGACCTTAGACTTTTTGTACAGACATCTAATGTCTGAAAGGTCTTTCTGTTAAAGACTTTATTAGGGTTTTTTTTTTAAGTCATTGTTACACTTAAACACAGGGTGTAAGGTTCTTAAATCTTTCAGAATAAAGATTAGGAAGGCAGGAACTAGAGAGGTAACTCTGCAGTCAAGAGCATTGGCTATTCTTCTAGAGGACAAGGTTTCTATTCCCTGCACCTACATGGTAGTTAGCAATCATCTTTAACTCCATTTGTATGGATCTGACACCTTCTTCTGGCTTCCATTGGCCCTAAGCATGCATGTGGTACACAGACATATATGCGGCTAAACACCCATACATCTAAAAAAAAAAAGGAAGAAAAAAAGAAAAAGAATCTTTTAAAAAAGGTTAATTAGGAAACTTGGGTTTTACTTATACAAACTCGTTTACTTTTTTATCTCTGGGGTTGCAGCATAGGACAGCAGCATTTTGGCTGTTCTTGGCTGTCATTGGGCAATTTTTGTAGGTGAATGTACTTGAGAATATTTATACAAAAGAGATGCCTAGTCATTTTAAATGATTTCCTTTCAAAATCTCAAACCAGGGGATGGGAAGATGGCTTAGTCTGAAATATTTGCCACACAAGCAAGAGGATCTGAGTTCATATTCTCTGCACCTAAATAAAAGCCGGGAACAGTGGTTCATACCCAAGACAGGAGAATACTGAAACAAACACCCTAACCAACACATCCGGGCACACCGTCATCCACACACATACACACAACACATCACATCATACACAGAAAAGCAGGCAAAAGTCCCCGCTCACAGACTAACTGTGTTAAGAAACGAGAATGCCTTTAAACTATGACAATTGGAAGCAGATTTTCCCCCTTGGGAGTTTCTGTAGTTTTATTCTGATGTGTCTTATCAGAAGGAAGAGATCCCAGTAATAGCTGTGGCTTTGGATTTTCTGGTAGCATTTGAGACCCAGCTTGAGAAGCAGGGAACCCTACAGAGTCTCCTCTGGTTGCTCTAAGCCTGCCTTTCTTGCCCTCCTTGGTGCAGACGCCGAGAACACTTGTGTGGCTTTGGGATTTTATGTCTCCCTTCCTCTTTCATTAGGGTAGCATCTCTGCGGAGGCTTTGCTTTCTTGTAAAATGTTTTCGCATTGCCAGAAGCATGGCCCCCTGGTTCACTTGCTTTCTTCATCTTTTATTTCAAGGACTGCAGTTGCTTAACAGGGAATTAATTTAGCTGTTAACCAAGGCTGTGTAATGTCTCACTTCATGTACAAAACCATGATGGAACCATTTATTCATACGTGTTTATGTTTTGTAAGTAATCGGTGAACACAGAGAACCTTTGGAAAGCTGTAATTAATGTTACCAGCCACCACAGATTGTCACTTAATGTGAGCAACAGAGCATTAACAAATGAAGATAATAAACCCGCCATGGCTCTGCCTGATTTTAGGTGGCTGATTTCTGTGCTTGTGACCGAGTTTGGCAAGCCGTACGAGAAAGGACTCACCGCAGCTTTTCTGAGTTGTTTGGGGACTAAAATGTTTTCATTAACAAGGTCTTTTTTCTTTTTTTAAACAAAGGATCTTTGGTTTTAACGAAGCAAAGGAAAGTTACCCTCGTTGTCACTGTATGAATTTAGTTTTCCGAGTCCGGCTTAGTTTCTGAAGCTAGTAAAAGTTTAACATTTCCGCTTGACATTGATGTGCACACGCACACATTGTTTTCAGGTCAATTGGATTTCTCAATATAAACAGGCCTGGTACGTTTTCCAACAGTGAAAGCTCTGGCTATTTTCAACGAGGAGGGGGTACTATACTTTGCAGATCTTGGAATGAATCCTTATATGTAACATTCAGTAGTTTCATGTTGCTTAAAACAAATAAAAACTGGAATGAAATAAAATGCTACTAGCAACATTATTAAAGAAAAGAAAACTCTTATGGCATGCCTGACACTCCTTTAGGAGCCACAAATGTTCTTTAGTGAGTACAGCTCTGATGTGGGAGTCCCCTCTGTATGCTGTGATTACCATTAACGAATAAAGAAACTGTTTTTGGCCTGTGCAGGGAATAGAGGTAGGCGGGGAAAACTGAACTGAATGCTGGGAGAAAGGAGGCGGAGTCAGAGAGAGGCCTTGCAGCCCCACCAGAGACAGACGCCGGAACTTTAGCCAGTAGCCACAGTCATGTGGTGATACACAGATTAATAGAAATGGGTTAAATTAATATGTAAGAATTAGTCAACACAAACCTAGAGCTAATGGGCCAAGCAGTGATTTAATTAATACAGTTTCTATGTGATTGTNGGTGATACACAGATTAATAGAAATGGGTTAAATTAATATGTAAGAATTAGTCAACACAAACCTAGAGCTAATGGGCCAAGCAGTGATTTAATTAATACAGTTTCTATGTGATTGTTTTGGGGCTAAGCGGCCAGGAACCAACAAGTGACCTCCTTCTTATAAATTGGCACCCATTGTGGCCTCCATAGCGTACAATTCTACGGTAATACTGCTGGGTCCACAGGGTACTCACTGT
This sequence comes from Bramus lutescens, assembly GCA_001685075.1. Lineage (NCBI taxonomy): Eukaryota > Metazoa > Chordata > Mammalia > Rodentia > Cricetidae > Bramus > Bramus lutescens. The sequence continues at coordinate 46,025 of LOEQ01003241.1, read as the reverse complement.
GACATACTTTATCTTCTGTCACTTCTTTAGTGGCCAGCACAGCCTTCCTGTGACATTCAGACATTCAGGCACATAGGCCAATATTTCTGTTAATATACTCTGTACATTGAGTCTTTTTTTTTTTTTTTAAATGAGTTTTTGTTCCCTGGTGACTGGTCAGTTTTCAGCGAGCATTGCTCTATTCTATGGTTTTTCTTATCATTAGTTTTTAGTTGATGTACAAAATAATTTTTAATGATCTTTTCATACATACAGGTCATTGTACTTAGTTCATATTCATATTCACCCTTCTTAATGTCTTTTACCCTTCTCACCCATCTCCTCCTGCCAGCCTCCTGCCCCTCAATAGCTCCCCTCTACCCCTATGTCACATATATACACATGTGTGTCTGAATGCTGACCTAGATATGCAAACAAGAGAAAACATGGTGTTTTGTGAGCCTCCCCAATCAGTACGTTCTATTAATTTTCTGTTGTTTATTGAACAGTCACATAGTAGTGTTGCCAAGTCTGTATCAGTGGAGTATTTGAAGGGAAGAGTGACCACAGTCACCGTGTGGCTTGTAAAAGCACCTAATAGCTCTCAGTCTTGGGATGATGTGCTAGCAACCTGGACCGCATTAATGGCACGTGACTTTTCCTGGGATGGCTCCCACAGACTTATATGATAGAATTTTCCATTGTAGTCAACAGAATGCACATTTGTAAGTGCAGGGGTAAAGGGCCAAACACTGGACTCTAGGTATTGGCTAATGTGTCCTAAACAGAGCTTCAGTGAAGGATGTTTTGTATAAAACCCTGCACTTGGAAACAATGATCTGAATGCCTCTGCCGTTACAGGATTCTTTTTTTTTTTAAGGAATGCTCTATTTTTTTTAAAGATTTATTCATTAATTATGTATACAGCATTTTCCCTACATATATGCTGCAGACCAGAAGAGGG
>LOEQ01003241.1:0-14066 GCA_001685075.1 Bramus lutescens | reverse complement strand
CTTTAAAAATGCACCTTATACATAGGTGACTGTCCGATTATATGTAAAAACGGGTTTTAAAAAGCTGAAAACAGCTACAGGCAGTTAATGGCCTCTGAGGGAGGGAGAATTGGTCTTCAGAGATGAACCCCGATGGTTGTCCAACCCCAAGCAGTCAGCTCTAAACGCATCTACAAACAACACTAACTGGCTGTATTTATAGATACACAGATGTATATGTAGCAGTAATTGAAGATGTGCTCGTGCATTTGAGAGGGAGTGGAGCTACATGAGAAGAGTCGGAATTGAGGAGAGTGACGATGATGTAAACACAGTGCTCAAATATAAAAATCTCCAAACTTTGCCTTGAAGGGAAAGATTGATCCCTTTAGTGTTGCAGATTTCCTCAGCTGTTTTTTTTGGGTGGTGGTGGTGGTGGGAGGCAGGGTCTCATGTAGCTCAGGGCAGTCTTGTAGCGGAGGATAACCTTGATTGTTCTGCCTCCACCCGCCAAGGGCTGGTGGTCTAGACCTGTTCTACCATGGCTACTTCCCTTTGCTGTCGATCAAGCCCAGGGTTTTGTGCATGCCAGGCCTGCACTCTGCACACCGAGGCACATCTGCCTGCCCTCCACAGACTCTTTCATGGTTTGTTTTGTATTTCTTTTTATTTTAGTTTTTGAGTCAGGGCCTCACTGTTCCCCAGGTTGGCCTGGGACTTTTCTCTTGCTTCAGCTGAGTTCAGAAAGGAGCTGAGTTCCAGCCTGTGCCACTGTGTTCAGCTTCCATGAGATCTTAGAGGAGCAGCTGCCACCGTCCACGTGGATGAAGATGCACCAACCTGGTACTAAAGGTAGCTTAGATTTGACCTGCAAACCGGATTGGTCCCCAGGTGCACTGTGCCTCCAGACCAGCCCTTGAAAAGTGAGATTTTAAGACTCGGTAACGAATGACCCGAGGCACAGGGTTACTAAGAACACTTGCTTCTCGGGTTTATGTGTGCTTGATTCTTTTCCTGCCATGCATTTGATTTGACCAGATGGTCTTCAGAAGTGACCAGATGAATTGTCTTGATAGAATTAAACTCACTCTCTTAATTGGATATAATTGCCCAATAAATTGCCCCAGGTTTGCACAGTGATTAAGACCCTCATTGTTCTGACTTTTAAAGCTGCTGTTCTTGCGTTGGAGGAGATGTTGCCATCATCAGTGCTTGTCTGAGCTTAATCATTACGTGTTAATTCCCAATTAATCCAAATAACTTGTTTCAATAGATTAGGAAGGTAATGTCTTTTGACACCTTTGCACTTCCTTCCAGAAAGGGTTGATAGTTCACTTTTCTGAAGATACATATGCCTTATTTGGCTTAAGACACAGTTTTGATGTTGATAGACCTGAAATGTAAAAACAAAATCCCGTAAAACTTTTAACTTGGAAATGGGGCGCAGTGAGTACTCTGCCCAGAACTGTAGGGTCTAGTCCGAGTACATTCGGCACCATGGGTGCAGAGAAGGGGGATGAGGCCCTGTGTCAACCTGCACTACAAGGTCACAGTGTGGAGTTGAGTAACTCCTCCTAGAAGATGCCTGGTGTCGTGACTTTCCTAACACCGCTTTGTTGCCGTCGGCTTCCGTGGCAGATGATAACAGTAGATGGTAACTCTAGAGGGCAAAGGTGTGTGGTTCACGGCTCTAGTTCGTGACTGGCGGGACAGCAAGCTCATTGCCATGAGCTCCTCCCCTCAAAGCTCAGTCAAGCAAGAACAGGAGACTTGCGCTCCTTAGCCATCATCCAGTTCGCCACCACCCATACGCTTAGCTTTGTGAGGTTCTCTGCCTCCAACTGCATCCCATTGAAAATCAAGCCTGGAACTCACAGGCCTTTTGGAGATCCTCCCGCCTGCTAGAACAGCACAATACGCACTGGTTTTAACAAGTATAATTTTGAGTAAGGATTAGTGGAAATTGGAACCAATTGAAAGGAAACTTTGTTGCAGCTTTGGTGAGCTACTACGATTCTCGAATTGTCATGGTGGCTACTGTTAGGTCAGCTAGAAGCAGTTTAAATCCTGGTGAACAGACAGGGTTGGGAGTGATGATAAAGACATCCCAGTGAACTTCTGATTCCTGAGCGCCGTTATATCATATTCTTCATCCTCATGAGATTGGAGTTAGGATGCAATTTACACCAGATATTTTCAGTAAGCAAAACTATGCTTCCCATCCCCTCCTGCCTTCTCTGGAGTCAACTCTTTTGTGCTTACTTTACGTGCCAGTGACGCCTATTTACTGCCAGGAAGGTTTTGCTTTGAAGTGGTTGCTGGAGGCACAGTTCAGTGGCAGAGTATATGTGTGTCCTGGATTCATTCCCAGCACACAGCGACACACGCAAAAGAAACCAAACCTTGCTACAAGGAGTGTTTGCAGCATGTCCTCACCAAGTACATGTTTGTAGCGTGGTTCTGCTATCCTTTCATGATCAAGCCGTGTTAGTGCCCAGGGCTGCGGCTGTGACAGGTCCGTGTGAGGCTCTGACCCTGGCTCATGGTGGCCGGCTTTTGCATCTCATGAAAGCGCCATCAGGATCTGTTGAAAGAAGGAGATTTAACGGAAGTTAGTGGACCACTTCTGCTTTCTGTCTTCTCTCTACTTCCTGTCACCCATGGGGACAACCCTGCTTCTCATAAAAGCGTGGTCTCCACAGAGTTTTAAAAACAAAGTCTTTATCTATTGATGTAAACTTCCAAGTCTAGGAATTATGGTTCACACCAGAATTGTCAACCAAATTAAATTCTGAAAATGCAGGTTTTTATGTAAGGGGGAGTTTTTGCCTCTTCGGACACTTGTCCTGCCTGGACTCCAGTCCTTTCTTCGTGATTGCATCCTTCGGGTTGAAAAATTATCCACAAAACCTTTGGACACAGTCAGTGTTAATTTGATGTATGCAGAATACTTGATCATGAAAGATATCTTTGGCATTGTCAAGTCTTTCTGCATGACTAAAATTTGAATCATAACAGATTGAGGTTTGAGATGGATTACTGAAGTGCACAGGTGTGCCTTTAGAGAGTCTAGAAAAATCCCCCCAAAATACTCTTCTGGGCCCTAATTCCTTTTCCAGTCGTCAGAATAACCTGTGATGTTTTTATATCCAGGTCTTAAAATTCAGTTGTTTCTTTTTTCCTAGGGTGGCCAGAATTTACCACTATTTTGAACAACTCTGGAATAGTATATTCAGAAGCACAGTGGACATTAGTAGTGCTAATAAAATCATATAGCCTGTGGCTAGCTTTGTTAAGCCTTCCCAGTTCTGTTCTTAAAGAATAGATCAGTTTATCTTTCTATGGACACATGTTAATGTCTGTTCTAGGTAACATGAGCAGTCTCAGCTCAGCTCCTGGAAACACCTTTGGTTCTTGAGCCTAAGACCTTATGTCTGCCAGGCATCCACTCTTAACCATCAAAGTTTCCTGCGAGGCAGCATCATTTAGGATGACATCTTCCTCGTTGTCTATGTGACTGTCTGATGGACCTCTGAAGTCTGTCATCCATTGCTGAAGTCACTCCTCCTGGACTGAATGAGGGCAAAGAGTATCCTTTTCATTGCTTGCTGTGCCTGCCTGTGTGTTCTGTTGGAGGAGTAACTTTGCTAAACCGTGGAGTCATGCATCATTTACAAATGAAGGCATGACCCTGATAGGTATGTGTTCTCATGAGAACTCTTGGTTTGCCAGCTTGTTTAAATACGGCCACCTTGGGGTTTTAGTGTGTATTCCCCAAGTGCTCTTGTATATCTCAGGCAGAATTCTTGTCTCGGTGTTCAGTTTTCTTCCAGATGATCTTGTGAATGGCCTAGATGCTCACTGTTGAAAATAAATTGGGTTTTTAATAATAATCTATATCTGGCTACTTCCCCAGTGCTTATTTATAACTCCTGCTGGAAAAGGCACAGGAATGTATTTAATGATTCTAAGAGGCAAGTTTAGTCCACGGAGTACTTGGGCTTTAGAGAATCATAGCAGCTTTGCATCAATGAACCAACAAAGTCTTTTAAATCCTAGATCAATGAAAAATACTACTTTGCCAATAAGATCAATTCAGTCAAAATGAGCCCCTGTAAGACGCAAGCAGAATTAATTAAATACAAGGCAGACTATAGCAGTCACCTGTGTTAAAAAGACACACAGAAACACAGAGGGATTAGAAAGGTGGTATGCTTTATCAAAGGCTTTCAAAAACCGTTAAAAGGACATCGATTTAGAGGTAAAATGGGCTTTTGACACTGAGGAACACTAGCTCAGCATGGGGCCCCAGAGTCTGTCCCCAGGATGGTGCACATACAACAGCAAGAAGAAATGCATGTCATGTATGTACAGAGTTAATTATTGCTTCAGTGTAGTTAGAACGTTTGATGTGTCTGGGTTGGAAGACGGGAAGTGAGGAGTGGAGCCAGAGGCATCTTTGCTTTCTTTGTTATAGTTAGCCTCCCACACATTGACCAGAGTCACCAGGCTGCCAGAAAAGAGAACTCATTCCCATGTTGTAAATGACTTAATACTTGATATCACTAGGAATGATAAACATTTCCTCAGTTACTCTAAAAAGCAAAGCAATTGTAGTAATTTATTCTTCAGTTCTTGCCTGCAATTCCATGATCCTCACACAGGGGCCAAATTTCTGTCCAGAACAGAACCTGTAGCTACTAGATTCTGTTGCAGCAACATTTTCTCAGATTGGTTTTGGAATATGACAAGCCACGAATAAGCCTCTGAAAAGCAATGCTGGCATTCTTTATTGTGTAGCAAGGTGTGAGGTTTGTTATCTTGTATCAAAGCAACTATGTATTCTCTTCCTGCAAGAGGTGAAGAACCTGAGCGACATTCGGCATCTTCTAAAGAGGAGCCTATTTGTCTCCCTTCACTCTTTACACAGCCGGACACACCAAATGTGCCTCCATCTTTAACTGAAAAGTAGCCTGGACTGCCGTAGTGATAATTACTTATATTTCTGCTGTGGATACGCCACAGCCTCTGTGTGTTCTGGTTATTTGGTACTACTTGGTAGTTGTTTTCTAGATATAAACCACACCCCATATGCTCTGCTGTCCCCTGAGCTTGTAGAGATGAATAAAGCTCTATCTTGTTGGTTGAGTAGGTTTGCACCTAGCTTCCTTTCCCCCCAAGAAATTGGAGGTAAACACATATCCTTGGATAACTGAGTTAAACACATTTGAAAGATAGCAGTAACCTATTTGGTAGGAGTGACCCAAGGCAGATTGATCATAAGATCTTGAAATGATGCACAGAAAAGTCCCTTACCTCCTGGACGTTTAAAGGAGGAAATCCTTCGTGGCTTGGTGTGAGAGGAAGGGTTAGTAAACCACCGTGTCCTGAAAGGCTTAGCGCAAGAGTGAACATAGTCTGTGTGCCAGGAATGTTCTTTCATAGATACTAGGATGTTGATCTTTGAAGGAGGGCCTTGCCTTAGGGTGGAGAAAAGCTCTGTAAGAGTCTGGCTCATACTTGGGGTTCCCAATCAAAGCAGACGTGAATAAAAGACCTAAGTGCTCCAGTTTTGTTCATTGAGATTGACTTAAAGGAGCTGAAGAAGCATCGCGCTCTGTCGTTGCTCGTAGGATGTTAGGGGTGTTCAGTTCGCTCTCATTATACTGCACATCACAGAAGCAGAGTCAACTTAGCTTCATACAGAAGGGAAACCGTGAAGCTGCATTGGAACGACAGGGGCTCTTTCCAGCTCCATGCAGCACAGGAAGCTGATGGGCGCCAGCCAGTGCAGGAACTTGCTGGAAACTCTAAAGTCCCAGTGCCCCCAGTTCTGCTCTCCTGTCTAGTGCTCTGCCTCGTTCGCCCAGGGGAGCTTTCTCTGCCCTCGTCCATCTTTGCTGGACTGTTTCGCCCTGTTTGTTTCACCCTACTGGGATTTCCTTGTAGCAGTTCTGCCCACCCAGAGACACGCCTGTCTTTCTCCCCAGAGTCCTGTGGGAGGCAATCCATTGGCGCATCTCAGGTGAAGCGTGGTTCTCATCAGATGTGCCGAGAAAGTACTGTGTGAACAACAGTCATGGGTGGTAGGGTACAGTCATTCAGAACAACATGTCTGCCAGACCTGTTTTACTCTGTAGGGTATGTGGCAATTGGGGAGTGTGTTGGTGGGTACAGGTATCTTTCAAACAATGACAAGTAGTACTGCAATAGAATGAGATGACCTTTAGTGTTTGAAGTAACAAAAGGTAAAAACATTAGCCAGGCAGTGTTGGCCGCACGCCTTTAATCCCAGCACTTGGGAAGCAGGGGCAGGCAGATCTCTGTGAGTTTGAAGCCAGCCTGATCCACAGAGAAAGTTCCAGGACAGGCTCCAAAGGTACAGAGAAACCCTGTCTCGAAAAAACAAAACAAATCAAACAACAAACAACAACACTCCTCCCCAACAAACCTCCCCCAAAACATTAAAGACATGTAAAACTAGTGTAGACATATAAGATAGGTGTACACACATGAAAGTCATGTGATCTGCCTCCTTGTAGCTTCCTGTGACTGCTAATACACAAAGAGACGAAGTATTCACGGTTCTGTAGTCCTGTGATTTTTTTCTTTCACTCTGATTCAGTTTTTTTTCTTTTTTTTTAAATTGTTTCTTGGGCTGGAGAGATGGCTCAGAGGTTTGCTCTTCCAAAGGTCCTGAGTTCAATTCCCAGCAACCACATGGTGGCTCACAGCCATCTGTAATGAAATCTGGTGCCCTCTTCTGGCATGCAAGCATTCCTGGAAGGAATGTTGTATACATAATAAATAAATAAATCTTAAAAAATTGTTTTTCCATGTATGCAATATTAAAGATTTGTCCTCTACCTGGATTCTGACATGGTAGAAACACTTCCTGCCAGCTTTAATAGGAAGTGTGGCCTCATGGTTCTGTTTGAATGAAGGGTCACATAACTTTAAAGTGTCCATCTGATTACTCTTACTACAAATAGAGTGTCTGATGCCGAGATCTGATGTCCTCCCCACCGCACTGCGTTTGCCTCAGCAGCTGGATCTCCAGGTCCTGTCACTCTTGGTAGAGCTACAGTGGATGCTGCACATGGTACGGATTTGCACAGATTAAAACGACCCCATTATAAACTGGAAGGTATAGTTTCATTGCCTCCAAATTCTTTTCTATCATTGCCTCACCCTACTTGGATTAACCACTCAATTAAAATGATTCTTTTTGTGTGTTCATGTGTGTAGAGGTCAGAGGACGAATTGTGGGACTCAGGCTTGGAGGAACCAAGGACATTCATTCACTTACTGAGGGATCTTGGTTTACCGGTTTGAAAAGGCTGAATCTGTTTAATTTTAACTAGATCCCGAAACACTGGCTTAACTATCTGCCAGTTTTCTAGACTTTTCTTCGTGAATGAATACAGCTGGCGTCTTCTCTGATGTGAGAAATCGTTATGATTTCCATAAAGTATAACTTGTTCTGTGAATAATTTTGACCTAGTTTCAAAGCCCAACAACTTAAACACCGTGTCCCAATAATGCAAGACTCTGATTCCGGATAAATGGCTGCTCGGTTTAATTGTGACCTCTTGTATTCTTTCTTTTGGGCTATATTATTTCTATGACAATTTGGGGTATATTCCTTAGAAATTCTATCTTTTATGTTATGGCAATTTTCTGTTTCTAGTTACTTAGAAATAAAGCTTGCTTTTAAGCGTAGTGATGGGCACTAACTTTTCCTATTGTTTAACAAAGGGCAGCCACTAAAAGCTAATACAAGAAATTCTGGAACTTTCCCTCGTTGGTACTGAAAGTGTTTGTCAACACTTCATCACCGACATAGCATGTAAGTTAATGATGCCCCGAGTTTAAACCTCTTACATTCAATTAGAGAACCTATTAGCTTTGGAAGTAGTAAGCAATAATTGTCATTTACTGAATTTTAAATAGAAGCCGCCTGTTGTGTTTTATTTTAGGGTGCATATACCGTTTTGTGTTAAGCTGTGAAAATATGATGTCTTGAGAATCAGCTACCTTCCAGCGTTTAACCCAAAGTCTCTTCCTGATTTTAATGTGTAATATTTCCTCCTTTTAATTGCAAACATGTTTCTCAAATATTTACACGCAATTTTTAAGGTGCTAATTGGCAGTAGACTAGGTGATGGATAGTAAGCTGACATTAACTTAAAAGCACATCCACAATAAAGTTTGTATCCTTTTCTGGAGTTGCCAGCATTTGTGTGTTAAGTGCACACTGGTCTAACAGCGAAATACATAAAACAGCAGTTTTACAGGCAACTCACCTCACCAGAGCCCCAGGGTGTGAGCCATCAGCCTGCCTCAGTAGAGTTCCGTAAAGCTTTGGTTTTGATGAAGGTCTGAGATTTCATTCAGACACAAACAATGCTTGTTAATCTGCTCTGGCTGCTGTGGGCCAGTTGGATTAAGGAAAACTACCTTCCTTCCTTCTGAGGCCCCTAGCATTTGATGCATGGAAACACCCGATCTTGATTTCTGGAGTCATTGCTTGTCTCTTCTATCTAAATTTTCTCATTTTGTAATGTGCTGTTCTTAGCATCCATCCGTACATGCCGGCGCCTGAGCATGCTGCCAGAGCAGGCACCTCTGCACACTCCAGTCTGTTCTCCTCCACATGTTTGGGCTCCCCAAGGCTTTGCTGTTGATCTAACATAACATTTACGGTTGCACCTTTGCGGGGCTGCGTGTTCAGTGCATCGCTATGGGGAGAACTATCGAGGTCTGTTTTCTCTGAATGCACAACGTTCCCAGGACAGTTTCTTTGTGCCTCTCCGCAGCCCCGTTCTGAGCTCCGAGATTTGGAGGATCTGCATGAACCTCTGGCTGCGGTGTGGACTGGGTGACGCAGGCCACTTCCGACTCTGGACCAGTGTTGCTCACTTGTGTGTTCACATCTACTTCAAAGTCTGGCCTTGTAGGACTCCACTTGAATAGTATTACATGTGTGGGCCATTTGACTCTTTGAAGTGGTTTAGAGTCCAGGTCAGCGTGGATGCCGGTAAACACAATTCCGTCTCCATATCTCAATGCCTCTTCCTTCATTTATTACCATCCCTTAAAACGGCATTTCTGCAGTAAGCACTAGTTAAACGATCTGATTCTTGATGCCTGAGATTTAAATTATTGTTCGCGTCCTTTCTTCGGCATTTCATTTGCCTTTTTTTTCTTTGTGACTCTGAAATGTCACTGTGGGTGTTTTTTGTAGCATGGTCTCCCAAAGGATGGTTCTGAACATCCTTTAGATGTTAGATAATAGCTTTCTTTTCTTTCCAGCCCTTCCCCATTCTTTTCTGTTGGTCAAAGTGTAGAGACTTTGAAGACGACTGAATTAGCTCTCATTTTCCTAACAGGCGTTTTTAACTTTTCGTGGTGTGCCGGCTAACCCTGGTGTTGTCTTTTGTTAAGTCACAATTCCTTCCGCCCGTGGAGTCTTTGCTCTTTTGAGGAAAAGACAGGGTTGGTGCATGTCCTTCCACGTGGCGGCACCCAGTATCCACACTGTGTCTCCCCATCTGGCTGTGAAGTGGACTAGAAATGGATTTAAGGAAAGGAATGGCTGTATTTAATTGGGGAAGAAGGACATAAGGGACAAAATGAGTCTGTGAACCCAGAAGACCAGCCCACCCAACAGGAGTGTGGCTTCCACAACATTCCAGCTGGCTTCCCTGCAGAAGGTACCCCCTCTAGTCTGCATACGCACATGAGGGGTGTGTGAGTGTTTAATCCAATTGCTTAGTTCCACAGCAGTGATGTGTACAGTTGTGCACAGTCTCTATAGGACTCACCCATGTTTACTCGTGCCTGAGAACATGGACGTTTCTGATTCTCTGAGGTCCACCCAGTGCCCTTCAGTTGATCGCTGTGGCGGAATGGGGTCACCTGCTACTGTTCCCCTGGATTCTCAGGTTTTGGGGTTGGTTGTGGAGGAAAAGCTCCTCGTTTCTTCAGGCCTGCCTCCTGGCACCCGTGTTCTTTGATACTTTCCTATAAACCATGCGTACAAAGGAAACCTGGTCGCTCTCCCTTGGCTTGCCTCAAGCCTTGGGGGTGGGCTCAGTCAAAAAGAGGGTGTCCGTGAACTCCTAGGCTCCTTGATGCTGATGTATGTAGCCTGTTAGGTCTGCTCTCCCTATTCATTTAAGATGGTGGTTCTCAACTTGTGGGTCATGACCACTCTGGGAGGTCGAAGGATATTTTCACAGGGGTTGCCTAGGACCATCAGGAAACACAGATATTTACAATTCATAACAGTAGCAATACTAGAGTTATGAAGTAGCAACAAAAATAATTTTATGGTTGGGGGTCACCACAGCACGAGGAACCGTATTGTAGGGCTGCAGTGTTAGGAAGGTTGAGAACCACAGATTTAAGGGAATGTGCGTGCTGTGCGAGTGCATATGTCTGTAATGGCAGGTTGATGGTTTGTGTGCTAGCCTTAGCTGGTTAAAGATCATGGCATTTGTCAGGGTAGCAGGTTGCCATCCCTGTTCTCCTCAGCATCTTGGTCACAGCTGACACCGATGTACTTAAAATCAGGTTATGAGGAAGAAAGCGTTTTGGCTGGCTTTATGGCAGCCTTGTGGAAATGTGATTGGAGGAACGAAGGAAGGCTGGGACATAGTTGAGCAAATTGCTCTGTGGCAGCTCTTCCTTACCCCAGGGTGTGAGGCAGAGCCTCTGTGGAACCGCGGCCTCAAGGCCTACTGCAGACTATGTGGGGCTACTGTTTTGTTGCCGGCTCTTACACAAAAAGGTAGATAGAAGGTTTGAGAACTGTTTCTAGAGCCACAGCTGTCTCTGGGCTAAGGGGTTAGTGTGTACCTTGTAGAAGAGGCTCTCTGATTTCTGTGACTTGCTTCTGGGGAGAAGGTAGAGCAGGGAATGGGTCAGCAGAGTTGTATCTGAGGCCACCCCATGTCAAAGTGGTCAGCCTGCCAAGAGGCATTGGGGTCATTGTTTTCTGAGACCCCAAATCTCCGTGTGTGTGTGTGTGTGTGTGTGTGTGTGTGTGTATGACCTTTTGGTACTAGTGACCGAGCTTCTGACATCACTGCCTTTCCCAGAAATCCCAAGCTCGTCATCCCTGGACTCGAAACACAGACATTGCCTGCTTTCCTTGATGCATATTTCTGCGAAATTCTGTGACTTTGAAATCTCACACCCAAGCCATATATTCTCTCGTTTATCCAGAGTTTTCATTTACAGCTTCATTGGATCCAGGGCCACTGTCTCTTACTTACATTTTGTAGTAGAGCCTTGGTTTTAACATGTTTGTATAGCTGGAGCTCAGGAGGCCTGGGTGAACATGAGACAGTTCCCCTCGTTTTCACAGCATTACATTGGTGCACATAAGTGGGACTGTTCTAGAGCGCAGGGTCACGAGTCCTTCTCTTCCACGCTGTGGGTAGGGGCTGCACAGGCATGCTTTCCTCAAGAATAATAAGTATGTGAAAACTGAGTAGATCATTTAAATCATGAAAGGTGTGCTGGTTTTGAAGGGGAACCTGTAATATAATACTCCTGCTGTTTTGTTTTTAAACTAATAGTTAAAAGAGCATAACAAAGTGTTTTTTTGCTGTTTTTTCTTCTGAGTTGGAAGAAAATCCTAATTATCTCCAAATATGCAGTGACTGTAAAATCATACAGGACCCGAGGGGAGACATTAGTTTTCTGTTTTCTTTTCTACTAAAAAACAGAGTCTCACTTATGTAGTCCTGGCTGGCCCAGAGCTGACAGTGTAGAGCAGGTTGGCCTGGAGCTCCTGCCTCTGCCTCCTGAGGGCTGAGATTAGAGGCGTGTGCCACCACGGTGGCCTACCATTGTTTTTCCTATGCTTCTGTGAAGATGATTTCTGAGGTTTCTTTTGCACCGTGCAATCCCCTCTGAACCTCCAAATGCAAGGCTTGAGTTTCTCCATGGAGTTTGGTGCCTGTACATTGAAGGTGAAATGTATCTCCCAGTGCTGTGATTTAGCAGCATCACTGTGCACAGCTTTTCTCTTTCTTGCCATGGGCACATGTATCCAGCTTATCCAGGACATGGGGAATTCAGCAAATGGATTGTGACTACCTGAAGCAAGGTCTGAGAACGACTATATCTGGAGTACTGTTCTTCAGAAGCTGGCTTCTTTGAGAGCAGTCGTTGGGTTTGGGGTGTTGTGGAGACAATATCAAAGATTTGTACGATGTCTTTTTATTCAAAGTATTTGCAAAAGTAAAGTCAATTCAAGGTGCTTCATGGGTGACCTTCATTCCGCCCCAGTCTTGTAATCAGTAAGAGCATTCCTTCATGTAGAAGACAGGAGTTTAGAGACCACCGTGTTCCACGAAGTGTCTTTACTGTAGGATAGTGAACTTGTCACTTTTATCAATAGAGGCTTGTGTAGGAGGAAATTAGAACAAAGGAAGACCGTGCCTGTGACATATAGACCATCAAGTGTATGTGATTAGGAAATGCTATCGGCCGTAAACAAGGCTTTGAAAACGTAGTTGAGCTCACTGATACAAAGGAAAGAATGAAGTGGGAGGATTGTGCGCTTGTTCAGGGTCAGTGGAGCCCCAAGATGGCTGCCCCCTTGTGTGGGTTACCTGTCTCCATCCTGGCTAGGTCCAACTCAAGGAAGCACAGTTATGGTAAAGTCATGGCAGGGCTGATAACACAGGCTAAGGTTCCAGCAGCTGCTAGAATCAATGGTCAAACGTTCTAGATTGAAACATAGTCATTGCCTTGAGTTTGTCTGTCTGTCTGAACAATGCATTCCTTCTGCGATCACTGAGCAGCAGTATTTAAGCTGGAGTCTCCTCTTCAACAGCAGATGTCAGGCCATGCCGTATGAAGGATAGGGAAGTGCCCAGCAACAGTTTGTCCCTCTGGGAATGCTCCCCTGTGCTTATTGCCCTTCCGCCATGCTGCGGATATTATTTCTGTGGAATGTTAAGACCGAAACGTGGTTTTCTTACCAAGCCTGGAAGCACGTGTCTCGATATGATACATCCCGGGATGAGTTCTTGGCAGTGACACCTGTGTTTCGTTGTGCTGCCATGGTTTCCAGTCATAATTATTTAATACACGTGGCACATGTAATATTCGTTATCTTCCCAGAGGGAGAAACGCTGTGGCATGATCCTGGCTGATTACTTATGTTACGTTAAAAATATATGGTAAAAAAATGCCATGTGTTGGGTCTGGAAACTCCTGCTGTTCTATTTTTAGATGCTAGTGTAAAGAGTTCCATCAGAGGGTGTAATCTGTTGTAAAATATTTTCTGTCACTTATTGCTAATTGCTGATATTCCCTTATTTGACCTGTTAATAGAAGAAGGCTGACAATGGGAGCCTACCCTTCAGTCATGTTCCCTATTCTATAAATTTGCATAAGGCCTGAAAGTTTCATGAGCCACGTAGACTACAAACATTTTTGTGTTTTTATTATCAAATATTGAATAACTAAACTCCATGAGCTAATCTGCTAGGAGAGTAAGCTAAACATTTAGTATGATTTCTTGCTTTTGTGCGTTTTCAAACCCAGACAATGGGGCAGTAATTCCTGGCTGTTTCAGCTGTGTTCAGAGACTAATAACCATGTTTTATCTGGTTGTCAAGGGTCTAGGGTGGTCTTAAATTCTAATGCGCTTGTTCATTGTTTTGAGCCTGAAGAATGCATTAAATATCAAAAACAATGTGAAAGATGAGGAAAGCCAGCTCAGTAAATTTCACTGAAAATAAAAGCTGTCTCTATTCCCAGGGGGGTCTGGCATTTGTTGATGAGATAGGTATTGGTTATTGCTGTCGACTATGCAGCTGATTTCTCCATGTAAAAGTATATTTATGATATGTCACATTTAAATTTTAATACAAAATATTATTTTCAGACATCAAAATCTTCATGTCTTTAATGATAACATTTATTATGTTGATATTTTGCTAGGTTCTTAAAGAACATATATATATTTGGTTTCACTTGACTATAACCATACTTTCATATTAAAAAACACATTTCTAGGGGCTGGAGAGATGGCTCAGTGGTTAAGAGCATTGCCTGCTCTT
>LOEQ01003240.1:133883-146314 GCA_001685075.1 Bramus lutescens | reverse complement strand
ACCCAAGTGATGCCCTATCATACTACAAAAGCATTTGTTCAACTATGTTCATAGCAGCATTGTTTGTAATAGCCAGAACCTGGCAACAACCCAGATGCCCCTCAATAGAAGAATGGATAAAGAAAGTGTGGGATATATATGCATTAGAGTACTACTCAGCGGTAAAAAATCTATTCTTTTTTTATATCAGTGGTTGGCAGATTTTTGAAAAGATTATTATGTATACAGTGTTCTGTTTGCATTTATACCTGCAGGCCAGAAGAGGGCACCAGATCTCATTACAGATGGTTGTGTCCCATCATGTGGTTGCTGGGAGTAAGACTCAGGACCTCTGGAAGAGCAGACTGTGTCTCAACCTCTGCGCCATCTCTCCACCTCTGGCAGAATTTTTTGAATGTAGATAATGCATATTTTACGTTTTTCTGTTCTGAGTTGTGGCTGATTCCTGCTACTGCTGCTATAGCAGGGCAGCAGGCAAGAACCACATGGAAGAATCAATAGGATGCATTCCAGTAAAATTTTATTTAGGGAGATTAGTTTTCATTTCATGTGGTTTCTCAAGTTTTCAATTGTTCTTTTGCTATTTTTTTTTAAAAAATCAACTTATCCTCCCTAGTTTTCAGACACTATAAGAACAGATTTTGCTTTACAGAATACATTTTGCTTATTCCTTTCTAAACTAAAATGAAAGTAGGGTCATGGACACTACAACAGAGCACCAGAGACTTCATTTTCCATGAATGAACTGTATCATTGTACTTCTATTGTAAATGTAAAGCACACTGGAGTGTGTGCAGGCATGTATATATTTGTATTGTGCACCTAATACTTGCACTGCAAGTGTCCCTTAGATGTTGTTCCTCAATAGCTACAACCTTGATTTTTAAACATATTCCGTCACTGGGACCTCTAGGCCACCTGGTCAAAGAGTCCCCAGTGGCCTCCTGCTTGTCCAATATTGGATTAAAAGCTTCATGCCCCGTTTTTAGCTTTCTGATGTAGTAGGGATCAATCTCAGGTCTTCATGCTGTGGGAGAGAGTACTTCCCTGACAAATTTGAGGATAACTTTTAGACCCTGTGTCTAGAATGGTCATCATGGCCCCTTAGTTTGTGAGACTAATTAGCACACCCATCTCCTACCTAGACTGGCTAATTAATGAGTAGATTTATTTTATTCTGATATCAGCAGTTGCTGCAGAATAACTGTCATGAAGAAGAATAAATGGACACAAAGGTGCTATTTGTATGATTGCCTGAGACATACATGAATCCTCACAGACCCTCTGAAAAGCTCTTTATTAGAATGTGCACCGCTAGTCCCTATCTTTTGAACACTACAGTGTTTCAGTCCTTGAGTGTACTTACAAAAATTCCCTACCCTTTCCCCACCAGACACTGGATCTTCTTTTCTGTCTGTCCTTGAAAATACTGTTTCACTGGCTGGTCACCTTGTTGGATAACTGAAAAAAACTTCTGCTTCTGATTCATAGCAGTTCTAGTTGAGGAAGGAGCTCTTCTTGTCTTTATGGAATCTCATCACATTAAAAGGACTGTTAGAGGAAATGGGATTAGATACAGTTATTAAAAACATGAAGTTGGGAGGTGGTCGCGCACACCTTTAATCCCAGCACACAGGAAGTAGACAATGGCAGGTCTCTGAGTTCGAGGCCAGCCTGGTCTACAAGAGCTTGTTTCAGGACAGATCCCAAGCAGAGAAACCCTGTCTTGTAAAACTGGAAAAAAAACACATGAAGAACTTTATAACTAAAGTACTAATAAAAGCAATGATAAAAAAAAGCCATCAGGTGTGGGTGCACACACCTTTACTTTCAGTACTTGGGAGGTAGAGGCAGGCATTACTCTCAATTTGAGGCCATCCTGATTTATGTAGTGAGTTGCAGGCTAGCTATAAAAACTTAATAGCATGGATGAACTAATAATTTGGATGGAATAGCTAGTAGTTGTAAGCAGCACAGCTGGCAGTATAGCATTTGCTTCTAGGGCTTTATAATTTCAGGGCCAGGTCCTTGAGGACACATACTTTGAAATGATATTTCTCCAGATTATAAAAATCAGAACCAGTGTGAGCCAATAGATCTTTTCATCATCTGCTGTGACTTTTGGAGCATCAAGTCACATCCTAGCGTCTTCGTCATCTGCATTCCATCTTCTCCACCTAGACAGTGATCAACAGAGCAGTGATGTTTCAAGTCAAAGGAAAGAGTTTCTATTATGAGAAAGTTATTAGCTTTGGTGTATGTTGGGGGAGGCTTTAATCTAGTCTTATACATCACAGTTTTATGATTTGGTTACACATAGGGAGTGGCCACATAGCTTCATGTACCAATTACACTTGACCTAATTTGATATAAACAAATAAGAACTATAATATAACAGACGGTTTAAATTTAGCCTTTTACTCAAAAAAATAGACATTGTCGTGTATTTTATTATAATTCAAAATACAAAAAGTACTATCAGTCCTTTGAATTATAGGAAACATATGCTCATGGTCAGATGCATATATAACATTTGAGGTTAGAAAATGCTATGGAGTGAGATAAAGCTAGTAAATGATTGGCAAGAGGCGACAGAGAGTTTGGGAGAAAGAAACTTAGAGCCTAAGGGATGAGGAAAATAGTGTATTTGCTTAACATGAATACTTTATGGACAGCAGTATCAGATACTAAAAGAGAAGTAATTATTTGAACAAAAACTGCCAGTACAGATTTTGAATCCTCTTCTCCATGCTTATTAACTTTAGATATGTTACTTAGATATGTTTTTTCTAAGGTTCACTTTTAGCATCTATAAAGAGTTTAAATATAATCTACCTTCTTGGGTTGTTAGGATGAGTGTGGGAAAGCCTGTGAATAGAGTGGTAACTAATATTTTCCATGTGTTATTATATAGTTTACATCCTGGATTACCATTAATGAATAAAGAAACTGCTTTCGACCTATTGCAGGGCAGAACTTAGGTAGGTGGGAAAAACTAAACTGAATGCTGGGAGGAAGGAGGCAAAGTCAAAAAGAAGTCATATAACCCCACCAGAGCTGGAGGGAACTTTACCCAGTAAGCCACAGCCACATGGCAATACACAGATTAATAGAAATATGTAATAGTTAACCAATAAGAAGCTATAGCGAATGGGCCAAGCAGTGATTTAAATAATACAGTTTCTGCATGATTATTTCGGGGCTGAGAAGCTGGGAACAAGCAAGCAGCTCCTGCAACAATCTTCTTCCTCAAGGTCAAGACCATTCATGCTTTCCTCTCTGCTGGATCAGCTTCAGCAGCTATAGATGTTGCTGTGGGATAATGCTCTTATACACTGTAAAGATTTGTCAATCATATTGATTTAATAAAATGCAGGTTGGCCATTATCCAGGTCGGAAATATATGCGAGGTGACCAGATGAGGAGAATTCTGGGGAGAGCAAAGGCTGAGGCACAATCACCAGCCAGACACAGAGGAAGCAGGATGAGAATGCCTTACTGAGAAGATACCAAGCCACATGGCTAAACATAGATAAGAATTATGGGTTAATTTATGTTGTANTCTGTCATAGCAGGGCTGGTGTGTCACAGGAGTGTGAGGGTGCAGTCTGTCATAGCAGGGCTGGTGTGCCACAGGAGTGTGAGGGTGCAGTCTGTCATAGCAGGGCTGGTGTGTCACAGGAGTGTGAAGGTGCAGCTCATCATAGCAGGGCTGGTGTGTCACAGGAGTGTCTCAGTGTGAGGGTGCAGTCTGTCATAGCAGGGCTGGTGTGTCACAGGAGTGTCTCGGTATGAAGGTGCAGCTCGTCATAGCAGGGATGGTGTGTCACAGGAGTATGAGACAGCTATTTACATTACAGCCACAGTAAGAAGCAGAGATGAACGTGGGTACTCAGTTCACTTTCTCCCTTTTATTCAGTTAGGGCCCTCGCCTATGGAATAGCAACCCCTTCACAGTTATGCCAAGGTCTTTGCCTTCTAGGTGATCCCAGCTGCAATCATGATCCCAGTACTAACACAGGCCTCAGTGTATGAAGTTTGAGGGGTCTTACACATCCTCCTGAAATAAACATAAATCGTTCTCTTCCTCTCAGAGCTCCACCTGTCCTGTCCATTTAACATTTGCACACCCAGTCACACTGTGAGATCCTCCATACAAGAATCTGTTTCCCCAGTGAGAATGAGGGTGTGTGCTGTACAGAAGATGTGCATTGTATGGACTCATTGCACGTATGCAGATATGAACAGTAACAATAACAATAAACTTTCATTTTATAACAATTGTCATCCTTAGGACTGGCAGAATGACTCAGTGGGCAGAGCATTTGCTGTGCAAGCCTGAAACCCCAAGCTTAACTCAAGGAACGCACATAGAAGTGAGAGGAGAGAACCCACTCCATAGGGTTCTCTGACTGCCATACACACACCATGGCACATGTGCCTACTTCGACACCCTACACACAATAACCATAAATACATTTCTTATTTATTATCATTTAAATTAGAAACTTGCAGAGATTTCCAAGTGGTCAGTCCTCAAGGAGTAGCTCTTACCCTGTGATGTTTTCAAAGAACAGGTGTCTGAGAACTTCTAATCCCACACTCTTGATTCTCTGAACTCACTCAAAAGGAAAGGAGCTGTGTGCATAGAGAAACAAGAGCAGTTCAGGGCAGCAGTAAGGATTCAAGCATCTACTGAAGCTTGACATGTGCTAATATAGAGATGCGGATTGAAACAGCACAAATACACCCCCCCCGTGCATTTATTATCATACAAATACGGGTGGGAGAGATGGCTACTGGGAAAAATTCTCACCACAAGCCTGAGGACTTGAGTTTGAATGCCCAAAAGCTACCTAATAAAATCACAGACCTAGCAGTATATAATCCCAGTTCTCTTGTATTGACACAGGAGACAGAGATAGAATTCCCAGAAGTTTTGGGGCCAGCTAGCCTGATATACGCAACAGACTAGCATAATATATCTTGTCTTAAAGTGGAAGGGGAGGACCAACACAGACAGTATCCTCTGAGTTCCCAAAGTGTGCACTGGCACGTGCCCACAGTATATATACACACCCATGTGAAACAAAACATATACACCCACCTGTGTGCACCTGTGAACACACACAAGTTCAAACATAGACATTAAGAAAAACTTTCATTAGTTCATATTTTTCTCACTTCACTCTAATTCACTATGTAAATATTAGTTTTAAAATGTTTTTTTGAGAGCAAAAGAACATGAAGGTAGGGAGGTGCGGGGAGTCTAGGAGGAGTTGGGGAGGGGAAGAAGATGATCAAAATATATTGCATAAAATTCTCTTGAAATAAATTTTAAAATAGGATATTTTTATCAACAAACTTTTAATAAATAAATAAAATATTTACATTGAAACAAATAAAGCAGAGCCTGCCTGCACCTGGCGAGCACAGGAATCCACAGTCCCTTCTTCTCACACCCCCCTCTCCCAGATCATTTCCCTGATGGCCAAAATGTTTGCTCATGACAGCTGTCCCTCCTTGGCCCACAGTGGAAATACAGCAGCCATGTGTTGAATACATAAATAAATCCCAGCTCCTCCTTGGGCTTATGCCATCTATTGTGTCCAGCAACAATCTCTCTTGGGCCAGCATTCGGATTAGCATAACTATATCCCTGTTCTTCACACAGTGTTCGCTTGCTGTAACTTTTTCATGCTTTCATTTTCTACCAGCTTATCCTCATACCTAAGGAGAATTTTTCAAACAGAATCTCTCGCCCACTCTGCCAGACTGCCTACTTATCTATTACTGTCTGCCTTTTAAATTCTAATGACCTTTGTCCTTCAATTATAATAATTCTTCTCCCTTTGTTCAATATAATTTATAGGTTTAAATGCCATCTCTTTGGTCTTTTTTGTATATATGACCTAATGATTCAGTGCCCCCCTTCTTTCTCTTGTCCTTCCAGTTGGGTTACTTTTCATACAGGGCACTCATCTTCTTTGACACAGGAGTACACACCTGTTTTATGCTCTTTCCTGCTGCCATGTTACAGCTCCTCCTCAACTGTGCTCAGAGCTGTCACTTGGCTCAGAAGGTGAGAAACACCTGCTGCTCTTGCAGAGAACAGTTCTTAGCTTCAGCATCCGTCTCAGGTGCCTCATAAACACCAATATCTATAACAGACATGAAGACTTATTATGAATGCTCAGTCTTAGATTAGGCTTGTTTTTAGCTAGCTCTTTATTTTAACTTAAGTTAACCCATTTCTATTAATCTATGTGCTGTCCTGAGGCTCATTTACCTCATCTGCATATTGTCCATCCTGTTTTCGTGCTTCCTCCATATCTAGCTGACTGGCCCCTGGCTGGCCAACTGGCTGCCTTTTTCCTGCCTGCCAGTCCCGCCTAACCCTCCTCTGCCTAGCTGCTGGCTGTTCAACATTTTATTAAACCAATCAGGTGTCTTAGGTAGGCAAGGTAAAATAGCAACACATCTTTACCTAGTTAAACAGATGCAGTATAAACAAATGCAACACAACTTTACATATTTAAACAAATATTGCACAACAAAACTGAAGCTTCCTGGGATCAGATGCCCTCTTCTGGTCTCTGTGGGCATCTGCTCTCATGTGCACATACCTACATACAGACACAAGAGCAATACATTTTGAAAAACAGCTTAAAAAATAAGTCACAACTTTGACTGTGTTTCTGATGCTAGAACTTTCATGTGTCTACGTACTCATTTGCCTTCTGTTACAGTGACGTTATTTGTTTTAACTTTGTTTCTGTTTTAAGTCATATGCAATTAAAATATACAAATTTTGCAAACATATTCAAATATATTCAAGCTTCTTCATTCCTCTTCATTTCTGCGAGATGTTCATGCTTGCAGCTAGATTAATGTTAAGAAGCTTAAAGAAGTATTTTAAAGTATCTAATTTAGTATTAAGTCTGATATCTTATCATACTTTTTTCTGGAAATGTATTTATTTTGCTTTCACTTTTAAATTAAATTATTACTGGTCTATAGTCTACAGACTTTTAGTTGGAGACTGTTTGTTTGTGTAGATTCTGGGTTTCATCATTTCTATAGAATGTATTTATTATTGTATTTCTCTGAAGGCAAAGTACTATTTTCTCTTCTATTCATCTTTACAATTTTTGTCTTTCATTTCTATTTTCTGAGATTTGTCTTCATTTGTGTGTGTGTATGTGTGTATGTATGGGTGTGTGCTATATATGTATATATACCCAAGGATACCAGAAGTGGATGCGGGATGCCCTTGAACTGGAGCTACAGGTGGTTGTAAGCTCCCCATTGTAAGTGGTAGGAACAGAACTTGAGACCTCTTCAAGAGCAATAAGCTCTCTTAACTGCTGAGCCACTGCCTCTCCATCCCCTTGTCCTTAATTTTCACCAGAATGTAACTCAATATAGATTTCCGAATGTTTCGTTACTTGAGTTTGCAGGATCACTTAATCTGTCTTTTATCCCTTATGGAAATTCTAAAAATATTTTCTTCAAATATGCCTTCTATTCCTCTGTGGTACTTTGAATGTAATTGCCCCACATAAACTCATAGGGAGTGGCACTTAGTAGGTGTGACTTTGTTGGAGTAGATATGGCATTGTTGACGTAAGTGTGTCACTGTGGAGGAAGGCTTTGAGGTCTCATATGCTCAAGCCACACCCATTGAAACAGACCACTTCTTGTTGGCTGCAAGTCAAGATGTAGGACTCAGCTCCTTCTTCAGCACTATGTCTGCCAGTGTACTGCCATGTTGCACCATGATGATAATGAAATAAGCCTCTTAACTGTAAGCCACCACAGTTAAATATTTTTCCTTTATAAGAGTTGCGGTAGCCATGCTGTCTCTTCACAATAATAGAAGGCCTAACTAAAACACCTTTCCTGTCTCTTATTTGGTGTGGGAGGTCCTTCTGTCTATGTGTTGCTTTTATTGGTTGATGAATAAAGAACTCCTTTGAGCATATGGCAGGGAAGAACAGAACTAGGCTGGAAAGCTAGGCTGTATGCTGGAAGAAAGAAGGGTGGAGTCAGAGAGATGCCATGGAGCCAACAACAGAGATAGACATGCTGAAACTTTTCTGGTACGCCACAACCTTGTGATGATATACAGATGAATAGAAATGGGTTAAATTAATATGTAAGAGTTAGCCAATAAAAAGCTAGAGAGGTAATGGATCAAGCAGTTATTTAATTAATACAGTTTCTGTGTGATTATTTCGGGGCTACGTGACTTGGAACTAACAAGTGGCTTCCTCCAACACTCATCCAATTCTGAACCCCAAGATAATATTTGTGGATCAAAATAATATAATCCATGTACACTTTTCTGCCCTTATTTATATAAATCATTCTTCTCTCAGAGATTTTGTCAGATATTTGTTACTAAAACATTCTCGACTCCATACCTAAATATTGTGTGATTTAATTGATATAATTTTAATTTCATTTTTATTTAAAGCTTCCTTTTTTATATTCCACTTGCCATGTAAAATTCCTAGTTTTGTCTTTGGTGTTTTAAAACATCTTAACAAATCACCTTTATTCTTCTACCCATATTTCACAAATTACCTACAAATTCTGTGTTCTCTTCTGGCCTCACATTCTGGTATGCCTGGCCATTGCTGGATGATCATCATACAACAAGAATTTAAATAAATTATAATGGCTTTGCATGCTGTTATCTTCCTCATTGTAACATTTCTTCAGCTTCTAATAAAAAGTCCAAGAAAGCACAAGTCATATAGACACAAAATAATCAAGTTGATCTAAACCATGTGTCATAGTTTCTGTTCTTGTTGCTGTTATAAAATGTCGGGACAAAGGCCACTGCAGGTAGAGTGTTTATTCTCGATTGTGGTGCAAGGTTACAGCCAATCATGGGAGGAAAATCACGGAGGCGGGAGCTTAAAGCAGCTATTCACATTCCATCTGCAGTTGAGAAGCCCAACGAGAAGATTGCATAGTAGTTCTCAGTTCATTTTCTCCATTTTATGTAGTTCATGATGAGTCAGGATGGCTTTTCCCACCTCAACTCACTCAGCCAGGATAATCCCTCAGAGGCATGCCCAAAGTCTCAGCCACTGGGCAAGTCTAGATTCTGTTGTTTTGACAATGGACACCAGCAATCACAGCATACTGGGGACACTTCTGTCTGCATTTTAGCTCCCCTCCTACAGTGTGGCCCTTCTTCTTTCCTAAGATATGCCAGCCTTGTTCACAAGGACTCCAATTGTGCTGAATCCTGAACTTAGTCCTCTTCATCTGTACCTGAACCTCACTCCTGCCCTCCAAAGCAGCACCTGTCCGCCTCGTGCCTCTGCCTCTCATTTCCTTCCCTACCAATCCACCAATAAGCAACTCAAGGGAGAAACAGCTTAAATTGTTAAACTCCATGATCATACTTCTTCTCCCGGGAATTCAGCCACATGGGTTCTGGATGACTGTACTCTTCTCCTCCATGTTTGCTTTTCTCCATGACCCTTACAATCTTGTGAGACTGTTGAAAGTTTCCAGTGACCTTTCTGAACCCCGATCATGGATGTCACCACTCAGGACTTGTTCCTTCTCACTGAGACCTCAATGCCTGTCAAGTTTGGCTGTTTGTGAGAATACCAAATGCGGTTTGGAATAATAGAATAGTTTGAGGGTGCTATTGGTGAAAGTCTTGATCTAATATAAACATGTCTATTGCAATTGGAAGTTTAGGTCTACATTTTGAATTGTAGAAATCATTAGAATCTTGGATTTCTAGAGCAGTCACAGCAGTGTGCTGTGTCTTCAAGTTGAGCCCAGAAACCTGAAGGCCATGAACCCTTCTAGGTTCATGGCTCCATTTGGGATCCTCTTGACTGAGCACTCTTTTGGTTGCAATATGGAGATTCAGAGAAAGCCTGTGACTTAGAAAACTACTGTCTGGTCCCTGACAGCACTGCACCACACTCTTCTTCAGAGAGAGCAGTTTGCTCCATATGTTCCCCCAGATGGGAGCTTTATCCAGGGCCTCCTTCCAAAAGCAAGTACAATTTCCCGTTTTGGTAGTACAAGGTTTTCTTTTTTCTTTTTTATTTGTTTCTTCAAGTCTCTGTGAAAGTCATTTAAGGTGAGTTTGACTAGTAATTTTGAAGTCTGTCTTCAGAGTGTTGGGGCTTACATCAGCAGAGGATGTTTAAAGTCATGGACGGATGGATCCCCCCAGTTGGAATCTGTGCTGGGTATTTCCAGGCTCTTGAATTCTCATCCAAAGAAGTGAAAACAAGAGCTCACAGGGTTATGAAAAAGAAGCAAGATAACTTTATTTAGAGCAAAGTGATGGTACAGGTACTAGAGGGAGACAGTCTCAAGGTTGAGGCAGGCCACTAAGCGAAAGTGTGGGGCCCCAGGTGTGGACTGGGTCTTTTAGAGGACTCTAAAGAAAGGTGAGGTTGGTTACTATGGTGAGTAGTTTAGATGAGTCTCCATTTTGATTGTCATATTAGGTCCTATTTTCATTTTTTTACTGCTCAGAGTCCTTTCCTATAATGTATCTGTTTTTTATTGTCAGTGCATTTTAATTTTTATTTTATTCAATGTCTTACTCTAATTTAGTTATGACAATTCTTCCTCTAAACCTTTCCCTGTGTCCCTCCCTGCTCTACATCAAATTCATGGTCTCTTTTATCATTAATTATTGTTGCATGCATATATGTATTTGTATGTACATATGTATTTTTAAATATGACCTGTTGAGACCTATAGTAGAAGGCTGCTCATTGGTTCCTGGATGCTCAGCCCCAAAATAATCACACAGAAACTATATTATCTAAACCACTGCTTGGGCCATTAGCTCTAGCTTCTTATTGGCTAACTCTTACATCTTAATTTAACCCATCTCCATTAATCTGTGCATCACCACAAGGTCATGGTCTACCAGCAAAGTTTTAGTGCATCTGTCTCTGGCACCAGCTCCATGGCTTCTTCCCTGACTCTGCCTTCCTTCTCCCAGCAATAAGTTTAGTTTTTCCCAACTAGCTCTGTTCTACCCTATCAGTCCAAACCAGTTTCTTTATTAACCAATGGTATTCAGAACATATAGAGGAGAATCCTGCATCACTTCCTTTTTTTCTGGTTAAATAAAAAAGGAATGTTTTAACTTTAACATAGTAAAATTATATATAACAAAACAGGTATCAAGTAAGAATTACACTTACAATATTTATATCTACTTTATCTTTTATCATAACAAAGGAACACTATAACTATAAATTCTTCAACTCCACCAAAGTCTCCAGAGGGATATACTATTACCTAAGTGAACAGGAAGTAAATTGTAAGCAATTTCCAAACTATAAAATTGACAGAGACATCTTCCTGCCTGGACAGTCATCCAAAGTTCTTCTGTAATATTGGAGCATCCATCTTCAGCCATAGGCCCATAGTGTCCAGCAGACTTTTCCATGAAGCAGGAAATTTCAAAGGCAATTCTGCCTATATTGGCAATTTTCAGTCACTTTATTCTGTGTCATGCAGAATGTCTGGAAGTCTCTTTCATGAAGCAGTAACCCAAAGTACCATCTCATCTTTAGGCAAGTTCAGCAGTCATCTCTCTGTGGGTCCCACATGTCCAGCTCACACAGCATAACGTCAAGCAGTTCAGGCAAGAGCAGTTTCTTGCCCAAAGGGCTAACCAATGCCATAAGGAGCCCCATTCAGTGCCCATCTTCCTCTTGAAGTAGCCAATGGATGAATGGATCCTGCATACAATGACCATTGAGATATTTGACTATAATACTGAATCTTGGGTAGGAGAAACAATTTCCAAAGGTATGAGGAGACATCAAAATGTCAAATGTTTTAGCTGTGGTAGACTAGGACATCTGAGAAGGTATTGTAGACAAGGAATTCCTAGAAATAACATCTCCTCTGGGAATGGCAAAAATAAAAGGTATCAATCTTCTGAATTATGTAGAAGGTGTGGCAAAGGTGGACATTGGGCCATTGAATGTAGATCAACAGAAGACACACAAGGCAACCTGATGCCATAAGGAAACTCCTTGGAGGGCCTCTCACAAGCCCCCAAGTCAAAAGTGGTTCAGTCATTCCCAGTCACTGTGGAGGACATGTCTCACCAGGAAAACTAAAAAAATCCAGAGCCTTCTGAAAAAAAAATATTGTTTTGGATGATGAAATAAACATGGAAGATGAATTAAAAATTCTAATAAGAAATAGGAAACGTATATTCTGGCAGACTTCTATAAATGATCAAAGACCAAAGCTAAGAGTGTGTATAAATGGCATTGTAATTGTGGGTTTGATATACATGGGTGCAGATGTGAGTATCATTATTCCAGAATCTTGGCATCCAAATTGGCTTCTTCAAGAGGCAGATGTTCAATTCCTAGGAATTGGAACCCCATCTCAAGTGAAACAAAGCA
>LOEQ01003240.1:104494-114650 GCA_001685075.1 Bramus lutescens | reverse complement strand
ATGGATGGATGGATGGATGGATGGATGGATGGATGGATGGATGGATGATGGGTGAATGGATGGATGGATGGATGGATGGATGGATGGATGGATGGATGGCTGAACTGGTGGTTGGATGGATATACCAATTAATGAACGAACTTCTCTTTCCTGGAAATAGTTATTTATTATTGCCAGAATATCTTGCTTTGGACTAAACCATCTCCACCTACATTTCTGACTTGTCCTTGAGACTCAGTCATAGTCACTCACTAGGTACTAAGGTGGCAATGCCCTTTGGAGAAGTTTGACTCTATTCATGGCTCCAACCTGCCATCTTGGTGCAAACTTTGGAGGTCACTGAGGTTCTGGTGTACTATTCTTGACTCTTTTTATTCTTATTTCTCTCCCTCTGACTACAAAGCATGGGGTTTCTATAATTTTTTTTCTGTTCCTACCCTTGTATCTTCTTTGCAGGCAGCCCTTAATTCTTGCTTCTTAATCTCGAATGACTGCAGTTCTTTGCTCACATGTAAGCCCAGCAGGAGTGATATATTCTATGTGAAATCAGCAGATAGAGCTAACACAAGATTTTCCTCATATTTGATGATCATTTTTGGGATTCATTTACTTAAATTTCATATTCATTTTGTAATAATAAAATGCATTATGAAAAACTTAATTTTTGAAGCTTTATAATGAATGCAATGGGCTGATTATTTGATTCTACTTACATGGCTACATGGAATGTATTCTTTCAGCTGATTGAGCTTTCTATATTAAAATAAGTAATGATGAGAAACTAATGATATCCAAAGTACATATGTTTGTGTTTATGTCTAAGGAAGATGTAATAGCCCACTTATTTCAAACAAAAATTATCACAACACAATTATTTCCACTTGGATATATTCTATCCCAGACTCTGAGTATAAACCCATTCTTATAAAGAATGTCATTAAAGTCACACAGGTCACTTTGTGTGCTGTGTGTTTTTTATTTTATAGTTGTGCAAAACATTTCCACAAATTTTTATGATTATAACTTTTATATCTGTATAATATCCTATCATCTTCATGTAGCATCATTTAGCTCCTCATTCCCCTATGGATGAAAATTTTCATTATTTCTATGTTTTGTTACCATTGAAGATAATACTGTGAAGGCTAATAAAATGTTGAATATAGAAAGTCTGATTAAATTTTTCATCCATTTTCCTTTCTCCAAAGATTACTCGATTATCTCAAAATTTGTTCTCTTTAAATTCTCTTTTTGTTTTCTTTTTATGTTTTTGGGCTCATTGTTCATGTCTACGACTATATTGTAATATTTTCCTCTCTACCTTCAGCCCTTATACACATACACTGTTTCCACAATAACTAGACATGATATAAACCAACTGGAATTCACCCACTCCATACAACCATCTAACAGTAACAGTTGTGAAAACTCAGAATAATGATTGACAGCCAGACTTCTCACACAGGTACAAGATCAGAACCACACCTGAATTCTAGTTTGATAAAATATAAAACTTTAAGAAAACTTTTCCTGTTGCTTCTCATACTTTAATTCTCATTTTGTTAGACTGATTTTAGAAGTTTGGTGCACAGAGTGTAGAGATGGGTCTGTAAAATGCAATGAGGAGCTCTTTTTGGTATAATGGCTCTTCTTGCTTTCTTCTCATTTTCCTTTTGAAACAACCAGAGAGCACCATGTTGCCAATAGCCCAATTCAGGTGCCCACACCTAACAACCCATAGTATTCTTCCTCACAGCTTTCCTTCCAGGCTGTTACATTAAATGTGTAAATGCATGAGTAGTCCAGCTTCCGTTAGCATTGGGATTTGTTGGCATGGTTTTGAAGTTTTCCCTATCATAAATAATACTGTGACCAGTCAGTCACTCTGAGAGTCACTTGGAGAGCATGTTCTTCAAAGGAGGATGGTTTTCTTAGGGCAAAAGCTTGAATTTGGAATAACTCTATCAGACAACTTCAGTTTGTTTTAGCCTGACTTTTTAAAGTTATTTTAAGTTATGTTTTTCACTGAAAAGATTTACCAGTGATTTGTTTTCAAATGTATTCTTGGAGAATTTCATACATTATACAATGACATAGGATTATTTTTACCTCCCATTTCCCACCCACCCCCAGCTCTCCCCAGATATTCCCTGACATGGCTCATGGCCTGCTCTCACTTCATTTCCTGTTCCTCCTCTTCTTCCTCTTCCACTATCTCCTTTTTATCAAGCCATCTGAAATTCTAGCAAGGATGGGAAAGGATCCCTCAGGGCCCTATTCTGAGGAGCTATTGGAAGTTGACTGCTGCTGTGGGGGGGTGTATTATTGTTTTGGGGTGTGGCCACTGGTAAGTTTCAGAGGCTCCAGTGACTGGCCCCACATTCATGCACATATGGGAATCACTAATGGGACTTAGTGTGTTATTATCAATCTTATCAATCTTTTATAGCCACAGAGCATTCTCAGTAATATGATATACAGGAAAGACAAGAGAAAATTAAAATTAAGGAATTAATTGATTAATAAGATAAACACATCTGCTCCAATACATCAAAATTCCTGTTCTTGCAAACATGTCCTTTTATAGTTTGTCTTTTCAGATCATGCCTATAACAATCAAATAATTAATATTTTCAAGGTAAAAAAACATTATTTGTGCCTAACAACAAAGAGCAAAGTTTAGTAATTAGCCTTGTTGTGGTGATTTGCATAAGAATGGCCCCATAGCCTTATACATTTGAATGCTTAGTCCTCCAGGAGTAGCACTATTTGAGAAAGACTTGTGGCCTTGTTGAAGAAAAAGTAGGTCACTGGAGGTGAGTTTTGAGGTTTCAAAGATTCCTGCCAGGTCCAGTCTCTCTCTCTCTCTCTCTCTCTCTCTCTCTGCTTGTAGATCAGGCTCTGGCTCTCAACTGCTTCTCCAGTGTCATGTGTGTCGCCATAATGGGAAAGGAAACTCTGAAACTGTAAGCCAGCCCCAATTAATGCTCCCTTTTATGTGTTGCCATGGTCATGGTGTCTCTTCACAGCAACAGTACAGTAACCATTTCACCTGGTACATGCCATTATCATGGGAAGAGATGAAAAGGAAATAAAAGGACTTTCTTAAAAAGCCCAGGACTGGACTAGCATATCCTCATCTCGCTCAGGTTGAACCTTATTTCTGTCTTCTTTTATATGGCTCACAAATAAATGTCAGCCAAGCAGTTGATTGCTTAAGATGATACTCTGTCTTTCAGCTCTTCAACTGATGAAAAATGTTTGTTTGTGCTTGTTGTTAGAAGCAGTAAATTCCCTTTCCTCTTATTCATAAAGTTATTCTAAGCTAAACTATGAAACTGTGGGATTAGTTTAGAACTAACAACATTTTCACTACCTACCCTCCTCCATCTCTCTCTCTCTCTCTCTCTCTCTCTCTCTCTCTCTCTCTCTCTCCCTCTCTGCTTCTTAGCAGGGCCATCCATTCCTATCAATAGTGCCCCCCTCCTGTTCTAATGTGTAGTTAATGGCTTTTGGCATCATCAGAGGCACAAGCTTAGAGAAGACTGTTGGGCCACAGCATGGCCTGGTGTGCTGCAACTGTGCTCATGGGATCCCAATCCAGTCCCAGAGCCACTTCCTATCTCCTCCAATGGTTTCCTGGAGCAGAGAGTGTTTAGAAATACAGCTCTATTTTAATGCCTCAGATTTGCCACTTTATCTGGCTGCAACTTCCCCTCTTGGAATTCACAACGTGTTGGTTCTGAATCATAATGGTTACTTCCTCATGAACATCTGATGTTGTGAAATTAACAAAGATGAAAACTCCCCAACAGCTGAAGCCAAGAAACGAATGATGCAAACGTACTTCAGTCACAATACCGAAGAGAATCCCATCATGAATTAGTAACAGATGGGAGAATACTATTCACTTCCAGTTTTACATAAATGTCTATAATGTGTGTTCTGA
This sequence comes from Bramus lutescens, assembly GCA_001685075.1. NCBI lineage: Eukaryota > Metazoa > Chordata > Mammalia > Rodentia > Cricetidae > Bramus > Bramus lutescens. The sequence continues at coordinate 110,701 of LOEQ01003240.1, read as the reverse complement.
TCATAAGTTTTTATTTCTTCCAGAGCTTCATTTTGAGGCTAGCAAGATTTCCCATTAAAAAATAATAAATAAAAAAAGCTTAGGATGGGCAGTTACAATTTCCCTCTCTCTTCCCTCTGCTTGTTAAGTAAAATGAGTAAATAATTCAGGTGAAAGATAAGCATATCATCTCATTGCTTGCCTTTGTTTTACCGATAAATTATTACAAACTCCCCTATGCCACATAGTCAAGAACATGCATGTGTTTTCATTTTAGCATCAGTGGAAGAGAAGTGATCATTCCTGTAGTCTAATCTCCTTTCTTCCCACACAGCTTAGGAAAGTCAGAATCCTCACTGCAGCGAACTTGATTGAGTGTCTAGATCAATGTCTAAATCAGGCTGGAAATATGGCACAGCTGCTATGGTGCTTGCCTTGCAAGCCTTAGGACCTGAGTTCAAAACCAAAAACCAAGGTAAAAGTGCCAGGAACACCCTTGTAACAGCAGGCTAGAATAGACAGACGGGTCTGACAGGATAGCTAAAATGGCAAGTTCCAGGCTAGAGTCTCTCTCTCTCTCTCTCTCTCTCTCTCTCTCTCTCTCTCTCTCTCTCTGTCTGCATAAAACAAGGTGGATAGCTACTGAGGGATAACAGCTAAGGTTGACCTCCAACCTTCATATTCACCCATATCCATGCATACACATGTACTACACATACGCACACACACTCAGTTTCCATCAACTCTGTACCTTTAGATTAGTGTAAGGCACAAAATACAATCTTTGGATTTCCCTCCAGGGTCCCTTTATTGTGGAAAGTATCAGCCATCTACCACTTGGCTATCATCTTTCTTGGTGTGTCTCAACATCTGTGGGTTGCTAGGGTTTAAATCCTGAGCCTGCCTGATCCTCGTTCCTGATATGCTGAGCTCTATCCAGCCATCCCTTCACTTCCATCCTTAGCAGAACATTATACCATAGGATACGGCATCTTCCTCCTTGGGAAACCCAAAAGCATTTGGCATAACCTTGAAAGGTAGATGATCTCAAGAGGAATAGGACAGTTTATTCTTCTTTCTCTTGTGTGGACACTTCCTTGCTCTCTGTAGCTCCATTGTTGTCGTTTTCTTTCCAACACTTTCTGAGAAAACACCTGCAGAGCTATCGCACTTGCTAAGTGGATCTGTAGAGACTCTGCATGGTTTGTTAGGAAACATGGCCAGCTTTTAAAAGCTGTGCGTAGCACTGCCTCCTGCTTCCTTGCCTCTCTCGTTTCCTCTTACCCTCGTTGTTCTGGATGTGTGACTCTCAAGCAAGCTCTCCATACTCCACACTCTCTAAGTACTTAATCCTTGCCTCAAGCTCCACTCTGTAATCTAGCAGAAGCCAGGCAGGCAGGCAACACAGCTTTTCCCTCAGGACTCTTTCCATATGGGCAGCCATGGGGCAGTGAGCCCCACTCTGGGACACAGCTCTCATCTGTGACTTAACTCTTTCTGGTGTGTCTCTGAGTTGATTCCAGACCCACACATGTTGAAAACCTACAAAGCAAGCTGAGGAGCCATTCTGGAATCCCAAGAGATGCCCGAGATGTCAGAGGACACTAGAGGCCCATACCTGTGATTAAGTTTGGCTTATACATTATGCGTAGTAAGAAATTAACAACCATGACTAATAAGAATGTAATATACTTATCACTGTGCTGGTTCATTTTGTCAACTTGACACAGACTACATTTACCCAGGAAGATGAAACCTTATTTGAAGAATGAACCCCATCACAGTAGTCTGTAGTCAATTCTGTGGGGGTATTTTCTTGATTATCATGGGAGGGCCCAGTCTACTATGGGCAGTGCCCCGCCCTGTCCAGACAGCCCTGTGTTATATAAGAAAGCACATTGATGGTGGCGGTGGATGCATAGCCTGAACTGGCCACCCGCTGTGATCTGACTACCCCAGTTGACATCAGAGAGCCTTCATCCAGTGACTTATGGAGACAGATTCAGAGACCTAGGGCCACACATTGGGCTGTGCTGGGGAGTCCTGCTGAGGAGAGAGAGGGGGGATTGTAGGAAACAATGGAATCAAGAGCATCACTGGAAAGCCCACAGAAACCACTAGACTGGCTCATAGAAGTTCACAGAGTCTGAACTGGCATTTAGGGATCCTGCATAGTACCAATCTAGACCTTCTGCATATATATGACAGTTGTGTAGCTTGGTCTATATGTGGGACTCCCAGCAATGGGAGCAGGGGCTGTCTCTGGTACTTTGACTGGCTCTTAGGAACCTATTCCTCACACTGGATTGCCTTACCAGGCCTAAATACGGGGTCTGTGTTTGGTCTGTGGCAGCTTAAGATATCACGCTTTGCTGAAGCTCATGGTAAGCCTGCCCCTTCCTGAGCAATTCCTGAGGTGAGGGTAGGGGAAGGAAGGGGGGAAGGGGAGGCTATGGTCAGGATGTAAAATAATTAAAATAAGTTACAAATAAATAAATTAGCATTCTTAATGAGAGAGAGAGAGAGAGAGAGAGAGAGAAAGTCTAGCAAACTATGGAGAGCAAGCCTTTAAGCATCACTCCTCCATGGTCTCTGCTTCAGTTCCCGACTCCAGGTACCTGCCTTGGCTTTCCTCCATGACAGACTGCAAACCCAGCAAGCCAGTTCCTCCCCGTGCTTCTGACCATCTTGTCTGCACAGCTGCAGGAGGAGTAACTAGGACAATAACCATAAGCTATGGCATTCGCAGACCCTTGAGTGCCTGCCTCTCTCTCTGCATCACATTGCACCACCCTCCTCTTTCCAGCAGTGTGAGCTGAGAGTATGCCCAGGTGACGAGCCCAAATAAGGTGATTGACATAGGCAGGGGATGCAGCTTTGAGCTGCCGCTGACCTTCTGACCCCTGTCCGAAGTAAGGAAGATCATCTTTGTGTCAGAGAGAAAAGAGCCTGAGATTTCATTGTAGGATTCAGGGCAAGGATGGATTTTAAAATGCATGAGCTGTTTATTTCTGGAATTTTCTGAGGAAAGTTTTCAGACCGCAGTTGATGCTATAAAACTAACTGAAACTCCCGAAAGAGAAAGGGTGGCTGAGGGGGACTACTGCATTTCTTGTAAGCAATTTAAATTGTGTGATTGCGTGCAGGGCTGGGGATGCACGCACACACACACACACACACACACACACACACACACACACACACACACACACACACACACACACACACACACACACACGTAGAAGCCAAAGAGGAAATTGCGGAAATCAGTTCTCTCCCTGTGTGGTGATGAGACTCAGGTCACCAGGCTCAGAAACAAGCACTCCCACCCCTGAGACATGTCTCTTGTCCTGTCAGCAGTTTTTATTTATAGACAAAGAAAGAATAAACCTCTTCTGCTCCCCACCCTGTAGATCCCTGGCATTTGACCGTCATGTGACTGTTCCTTTGTACCAAAGATCCCCTTAGCTGTTGCCCTGCAGTGGGCCGGACAGTTCTCTGGGAAACCTGGAGAAGTCCTGTTCATCCCTCAGGAGCTCGTCTTCTCTTTTCTGGTGTCTGCCTGGCTTTCTTAATCACCACACTCCCTCCTCTTTATCCCTCCCACAGCTGCTACGCCATATCTATGCTTACACTCACCCCTGGGCTGTAACCGTCAGTCTGATTTTCCACATCACCCATAAAGCCGGCTTCTTCTGTCCACCAAGTCTGACCATGAGCTTGCTGCAACCCCTGTCTCAATCTCTGGAGTGCTGGCATATATGTATAGCTTATATTGAAGGTGGCCTGTCTATACTGATATAAATAGGAAGTCAGTCTGTTTGCAAGACAGGATTGATTCCTGGTGCAGAATCTAAGGACAGTTCCAAGCCCAGGACTCCTGTTCAGTGTGTTGCTCTTTCTGCCCAACTAAGCTCTTCACTCCCTATAGCCAATCTTCCTTCCTAAAGGCAACACTTTATTTGTGAAAATGCTCTTTCAAGAAAGGGGGGAGAGGGGCATTATTTTAGGGAGACTTTTGAAGGCGCCATAACAAGTCTATTTAAATCTTTTATTTGGTATTAACTAGATATTTTATCATAAGTGAGCAGGGAGTTTCTGGTTCACTACTCTTTATTGCTTTCTTGAAAGCATTTCAACCTTTTTCATAGTTCAAGGCTGTATAATCCCCAATCCTTTCTTCCTTCAAATTTCAACTTCTTCACAGTGTTTCTCGTAAGTTCTCCTGTAAATGTCTCTCTGAATGCAGCGTTGAGCTGTCATCCTAAATGTGAGCATGCTTTGAACTTTTGGCAAATTTGGCCTTTGAAATAGGACTGAAATAATTTGAGTATTCACCCTTAGCAAAGCACTTGTTCTGATCAGTCCCCCCGCCCCCTCCCGAATTCCAAGTCGGGGGTACTTGGGGAGCCCTGCTCTGTAGAACATGGCCAGCAGTAACAGGTTTGCATTTGAGAGAGCGCTCATCTCTACTCTGGGCATACTTTGGCAAATGCCCTTGATGTCTTCTGGATCTTACAGCTCACACAGTAAGCCAGCACAGCAGCTTCCCACCGATCTTCTGGCCTCTTTCCTTGGTCTTCTTCCTTCCACTTTCATGGTGATATTTTATTTATGTTTAATAAATAAAGCTTGCCTAAAGACAAGAAGGTAAAACTAAGCCACTTGAGGCCAGACAGTGGTGGCACACATCTTTAACCCCAGGGTTTGGGAGACAGAGGCAGATGGATCTCTATGAGTTCAAGGCTACACTGAGCTACACAAGATCAATGCAGAAACAGATCAAGGTGGTGGTGGTTCACACCTTTAATCCCAGTACTAGTGAGTCACACACATTTAATCCCAGCACTAGAGAGGAATATAAGGTGGGAAGAAACAGGAACTCACTCTCTTTTAGTCTGAAGATTTCATAGAGGTAGGAGCTCTCTAGTGGCTTGGCTCCTTTGCTTTTCTGATCTTCAGGTTGAATCCTAATATCAGTCTCTGGGTTTTTATTATTCATAGTCCCTGTGTTTGCCATTGGAGAGCTTTTTCGAACCTACCTGTGTATGTCTGGATATTATGTCCATCTTTGCCCTTCTGCAGCAGAGCAGCTCGTCTTTCAGCACTCAGAGAGGAGACTTACTTCACAGCAAAGCCTGACTGCTCAGCTCATATCCCTGTCTTGATATCGTCTATAGAGATGTGAATTTTGTTCTTGGTTTTCTTTGCTCTAGAAAGATCCAATAAATGGGACACACTTTTTATTCTTCTCCATCACAAGACAGTAATTGAGATTTTCCATTCAGAATTCTGGTTGCTTACCTGGACGGGGACAGACGGACAGAAAGACAGATGTTATTACTATGCATTAATAAGCACTGTCCTAGATTATTTGGGGGGTGAGGGATGTGGCTCAGTGAAAGAGTACTTACCTCATACATATAAGGGTCTGAGTTTAATCCACAGAACTAGAAAATCAAAACCAGACACAGTCTTTCCAGCCCTATCCTATTGTATATGCCTCATGCCAGTTTTAAAACAGGACCACAAGAACTACTGCTGGGTATGGTGGCACCTACTTGTAATTCTAGCACTTGGGAACCTGAGGTAGGAGGACAGCCATGAGTTCAAAGTCAGTCTAAGTTACAGAATGAGAACTTGTCTCAAAATCAAAACAATGACAACAACAAGACACTAAACTTCTTGAGCAGAGTGACTCTTGTTAAAACATATCCAAAGAGACAGGTGCAAGAAGTGCAGACCTGGAATAAAGTTTCTAATCACAGGACTTCACAAGTGTGTGCTTCCAGTGGAGCAAAGCTGCATTTGAAAGAGAACCCATGTCAGGAGACAGACACACTTCTAGTTTAACAGAAGAGGCAAGAAAGCAGAAGGAAAGAAAGGCTTCTGAATTAAAGACAAGAGATGTGGGCAGCCTAGATCTGTCTATGGAGGTTACAAGATGACAATCAAAACCTAAATCTGAATCCTTGTGTGAGTTGTCTGTCTGCTATCCCAACACTTTGGAGGAAGAAGCAAGAGGAATTCCCATCAACTTGAGTGTAGCCTTGTCTACACTATGAGTTCTGTGCCTGCTCACATATAGTGAGACTGTGCCTCCAAAAAAAGATAAATTAATATATTAAAATTTGTCCAGCAGTGATAGCTCATAATTGACATGCTTAATAAATGTCAAAAAATTCTCTCTCTCTCTCTCTCTCTCTCTCTCTCTCTCTCTCTCTCTCT
>LOEQ01003240.1:70376-85472 GCA_001685075.1 Bramus lutescens | reverse complement strand
AGAGAGAGAGAGAGAGAGAAGAAGGCATGGGAGACAAGCCTGGAGCAGCAGCGCCATAACTTTGTTCCATGTGACACACACGCCTGCATTCTACTTCCACTGGATATTTTATACACACACATATATCTTTTTACCTGGAAAATGAGAATGCATTCACAGAATGCATTCATATTCTTAGCTGGTGTTAAGTTTACAGTGTTGAAGGTTTCATTTGCATAATAAAATGCTATGCAAGAGGAGATGAGGGTTAATCAAAGGGTTTTTATCGCTTTTTAATTATCTTCATCATGTTGGAACAAGATGTAAATTTTAATTCTACCTTGTTAGCTAGAAGATTTCAACAAACTTTGGATATCCTAATCACCTGTCATTTTTAATAGACACATATGTCAGTGATTTTAGCAAACTAAATGCCCTAAATAGTGTAGGCTTTATTAATTTGATGGATATACAATTTAAAATCATTTACTAATTACTAATGTTAAACATAAGATCTATAGAAATACCTCAAACAGAGGCACCTATGTGAACTTGTATATTGCCAGAGGAAACTTGATTTTAAAAAAGAAAGTTTTTTTCCCTGTTTTTTTTTCCCCTTTCTTCAGAACTTATACATGAGCAGACAGGGATGTCCCTCTTCATTCATTCATTCATTCATTCATTCATTCATTCATTCATTCATTATTCAATCAGTTACCAGATTTGATACAGGGTCACTAGCCCAGGTTGAGCTCAAACTCACTAGTGTTGAAGGGTGGCTTTGAACTCTTGCTCCTCCTACATCCACCTCTAATACTGGGATTACAGGCCTGTGCCACTATGTTCAGTTTATGCAGTGCTGGGCATCTAACTCAGGGTCTCTCTGTGTTCCTCTCATCTTGTTCTTACCAATCTACATTTAGAATCGGCCCCTCTGCACAAAGCCTCCTAGCTCTTAGTCCCCACTGCCAACAAATTGTGACCAAATGGGGTGAGATTCTTTTCCTTTCTTTGTTTTCTTTCTTTTCTTTCCTTTTCTTTTCTTTCTTTCTTTTTTTTTTCTGACCCATCCACTCTGTAAGCTTCCAGATGGATGTGGTCCTGTGTTCTTGGACCATGGATGCTGGAAAACTTACCTTTCTGAGGACTGACTGGTAGAGTAAGTCTTTGCCAGAACTAGGTAGTTATCCTAGATTTTATCTTAGAGGAGAAGCTTAATGCTGTGCTTGGCCCAACCAAGGCTGAGCATATGGGAATGTCCGTATGACCGAGGAATGAATATCAAAAGTGGTTTTCCATGGGTGATGCAGCGAATTGTGGCTGCCCCCGTCTGCTGCTTCTAGCATTAGATTCCTAGGAGGTAGGACTTGAAGCCAGAATGAGAGAGGATGGAGGAGTATGCAGAGTTCTCTTGAGTAGTTGAGTGAGCTCCTTAGACTAGCTAATTCTCACAGTCCAGAGCCGTGGAAGGTGTGAAGCTACTGCTGTAAATCATAGGGGACTCAACAGCTACACCACAGGACCCAGCAGGGACTTCTCACCCAGGTCTGCTCCCATCAGCAAAGCCTTATCCTCTCTATGCCTGTTTCCCCAGACCTGAGGAAGAAATGGACCATGAGTTGTGACACCCAACATGTCAGTTGCTGGCATGGATTCTGGGAGGGCATGTGTTTGCTTAAAGTTGTAAATTTTCTCTTATGGATTTCCTTGTTACAAAAATAGTTGAGAACTATATTTTGTTCATGAGAACAGGTCAGGAAGCAACTAGTGGGGGAGCGCTGGGGACTTCGGAGGATGTCATAATGTATGTGCACAAATGTGTTCAGATGCTGCTGTATCAATACCCCTTTGTACGGAGGCAGGATTCATTTCTGAGTCAGTCTTGGTAGACATCATAGACTGCTTATCAGATTAACTGAAATATTAGGGCTATGAGTTAAATTATTTCACCTCTGAAAGGTGGGTCACAGTAACCATATTCTTCTGAATATGATCTTGCTTTGGGAGTGATATTCCCAGATACAGTCAAGCTATGAAAATGTCACCATGGTGGCCTCTAATCCAGTATCACTGGTGTCTCCATGAAATGGAGAAAGTTACTGAGAGACACACTCATGGAGGGCCGGGGACATGAAGAAACACAGAGAACGACCAGCTATGCAATGGCCAATGGAAGCCTGAGATTTCTAGAAACTTACTTAGAGGAAAGTCTGGGAAGCCCCTTCCCTGGTGCCTTCAGAGGGAGTATGGCGATGCTAGCACCATGTTTTACCCTCCGAACCTATGAAACATAACAGCAGCTGTAGGAACCACGTACAGTTTCTGGCGCTATCCTGCTTCCTTTGCCCCTGAGTGAGACAGGCGATCAAGAGTTAACCAATAGGACACCTGGGTCCAGGACTTGACCAGGCATAAGAATGTTCTCTAAGAGAAGGGTTTTGTCAAGCATGAGGTCAGCACTGCACTCAATCTGGCTGCATTGTTTCCCAAGGTTGACCTTTCAGGGATTCTCTGCTGTAGAAATCAGCTCTTTGTTTCGGGTATAGGTGAGGACTATTGGTCACAGGTGGTATATGGGAAGGGCTTCGACACTTCCACAGCGGTGGTCAAACAAGGCACAGTGAGTGTGCCAGCAGGTTGTTGGGTGGCTCCAGACTGAAGGAGAGAGAGAGAGCTGTAGGTGAGGGCTGGACGTTTAGGGAAGTTGGACAGTGCCTAAGTACCCAGTGTAAATCCTATGTGCAGGACAGAGCCAGCTGGTGGGTGGGAGCACAGACACATTTACGTGTTCTCAGCCAAGCGAGAGCAGCTGACCATGCCCATGGGGGCAAACTCTGGTCGCCTGACAGAGCTCACTAAACAGCCTGTTCAGGCTTCACCAGCACTGAGCTGCGCCAACGACAGTTTCCAAGTTTGAAAAATGAGCCGCTTCACTCGCCTGATGCTAATGCGTTTTTCGAAGAAACTTACATCTTGGAAATGTCATGACACATTGCAATCACGGAGAACACAGGCCCAGTAATTGGGAGTGTTTCTTCAAGAGCAGAGCATGTCGAAGAAGATGCATAGCCCACAGCATGATCTGCCGCAGAATGAGTGTGGGGGCCTGGGTGGGGGGAGCTACACAGAAAAGCTGCCTTTGATATAAGTCCTGGCTACAGCTTGAGCAGCTGAGACATTACCTGGGTCACATCATTGCTTTGGCACTGTGGAGGCTGCAGAGATGACATGACCTAGCTGCACCCCAGCTCTGTGTTTTTGACCAAGCTTGTTGGTTGTTCCCTGACTCAATTTCTTCTCCCTTCAAGTGAGAATAATGTAACACACATTCTGTAGTTTATCCTATGGCAGGACAATCAAAAGTCCATGAATCATAATCATTGAGATTCTGCAAGCATATTGGGCTTGCCAGACACTAAATATTATTTGTGTATCAACTCTCAGAAGAATGCAAGAACCCTGTGGGGTAACTACCAAGACCAGAGTATTCAGAACAAGAAGACATTGTGATATTAGGAAGGTAAAGAGATTGTGGCAATGTGAAGATTTATACCCAGACTACTGGTCTGTTGGACATGGTTGTGCACAAGCCACAATGGCTGCAAGGCACTGTAGGAAATAGAGTGTTTGCAAACATACTGTGTGTTATATCAACAACACTGGCACGTCTCCAAAGAGTTGATCTGCTTCTGCTTGTAACAGCTTTAAATATGCTTTGACAGGAACAACAAAGACAGTTCCCACATGGGTCAGGAAGTAGATGGCTTCAGCAGGCTTCCTAGATAATCCTCTCAGGAAGCAGAAGGACATTCCCCTCCTACTTTTAAATGGAGAGCTTTGTGGATCAGGATAACTAACTTTCTCAAAATGTCTCGACCAAACAGTGTGGTGAGTTTTAGACTCAGAAGGTCAGAATAGAAGGTAGGTATACTTTCCTCCATAAGTAAAAGCTGGGGATGTGGCCCAGTTAGTAGAGTGTTTTCCTTAGGTGCATAAAACCCTGGGATCCATCCATAGCAGCACATAAACCAAATAAAGCCTTGCATACTATAATCCCAGCACTCGGGAACTGGAGGCAGGAAGATCAGAAATTCAAGATCACTCTTGGCTACATAGTAAATGTGAGGTGAACTTGGGTTACTTGAGACACTGTCTCAAAAAGAATACTGCGACAGGCCTCTTTCTCCTTGAAGAAACACCTGTTTGAAAGATTTGTGCCTTTGGGCTCTTGTCTCAGAGAAAGAGAAAAGCATGATGTTAGCATGACAGTGTAAATATTAGCATTTGCATGAAGAGATTAAGTTACCCGTAAGCCTCATTTCCTAAAGACCTGACTCCTCTGGTCTTTGGGCTCCAAAAGCACTACCTTCTTTTCCATGAGGAAATCATGCAGGGATGTGCTTTGTGTAGAACTCAGCTGCCTGGGAACAAGAAGAAAAGAGAAACACTACTGTTTACTGTCCATCACTCATCTAAGGACACGGGGTCCTTGAACAAGCCCAGGGATGCCAACGTGGTCCAGCCTTCTGCTCTCATTAGCTCACCGTTCGCACATGACAAAGGAGGCTGAAAAAGATGGGGCTGGGAATTCCAGCTCCAGTTGCCAAAAGATGTATCAAGATCACAAAGCCTAGCTCTATGTGCTCTTTAGAAGTGCAGCTTGATGTGTGACAATGTGATCAGGGTTTATGCAAAATCATAAAACATTTGCAAGCTTGGGGCTGAGGCTGTGGCTCAGTTGATAGGGCATAGTTTAGCATGAAGGAAGTCCAGGTCTCAGGCTCCAGCCCTGAATAAGCAGATAGTCTGGTGTGTTCCTGATATCACAGTGCTGGGGAGGGAAAAGAATGAGGATCATAGCCATCCTCAACTGCACAGAAAGTTCAAAGCCAGCCTGGACTAGAAACCCAGTCAGAAAGTGAAAACTAAAAGCAGGCATGCTGAGAAGGATCGGGGTTAGCTGCCTTTGGTGCTTCTCTGTACCGTGGGCAGCATTTTCAGCACCTACTTTCAGAAGCCAGAGTTGATAGGAATAAGACGGAGTGTTAAGAAAACTAACCCTGGACTTGGAAATGTGTCAAATGGTAAAATTTAATTCCCAGAACCCACATTAAAAAAAAAAAAAGCCAAGCAGAGTAGTGCATTCCTGAAATTCCAGCATAAGGTTGTAAAGTGAGGATGGAATTCATCCAACATTGTCTTCTTTCCTCTACAGGCATGCCCGCACACATACCACAGAAACCAAACATACATGTAAACACATTCATAAAGAAAGCCAGGCTTTGTGGCATAGGTCTATCACTCCAGATACGCAGGAAGTTGAGGCAGAAGGATTGCAAGTTTCAAGTTATCCTACAAGTTCAAGGCCAGTCTGGGTAATTTAGTAAATCCCTGTCTCAAAATAAAAAGTGGATCCAAACGGCTATGGATATAGCTCAATGACAGAGCATTTTCCTGGTACATGGGAGGCCTTACAATCAACTTCTGTTATGCACACATGCACACACACACACACACACACACACACATACACACACACACACAAAGTTGGGAGGTGGGAGGGAGAAAGGAAAGAAAAGAGAGACAAGGAAAGAAAGAAAAAGGTCCCAGTGGTTTTCAATTCACACGTATGTGATTTTGATATCCAGAAGTAATATTTACAGTTATGAGACACTAAACAAGCCCATCCCTCCAAATCTCTACCTCCTTTCCTGATAAATGGCATTAATAGTTCCTACACCAATAGCTTTCAAGGAACTCCCTGTTTATCTCATAAATTCTGTGACTCAACTTGTTAGGTGTTCAATTAACAATGGCAAATATTAACAGTTGCTGTGTGTATTACATGCAGTAAGTCATTTTGTGAAAGGCAGAGCTGAGCCCTTGGCACATACTAGGGGTAGAATAACTAGCCAGGCCCTCTCCTCCCACCAGGGCCTTTTATTTTCATCGCAATAGGTACCACAGTGATTTTTGCCTTTCAAGGTCTATGAGTTCATTAGACACACTCTTCAGAATTTTGAGATGCATCAACTATAAACTGAAACCTTCATCCCCAAGCAAAAATCCCTCTATTCACAGGCCTCTGGATCTCAGGGTTGCCATAGCATCACCTCAGTTACGGAAATAAAAATAAATAAAAATTTGAACTAAGCAAATTGTAGGATCCTTCAGAAACATATTTCTATGTGTGCTGCATGATGTGTATGGGTGTGCAAACTGCAGCATGCATGCGGAGGTCTGAGAGCAGCCTTCCAGAGTGGACTATGTCCTTCTACCTTCACATGGGTTCTAGGGATCACACTCATCTCCAGGCTTGCATTGGCATATGGTGCGCGTGTTTACTCGTTAAGCATCTCACAGGCCCTGTGTGCTTTAAGCTATCTGTTGGGTGGTTTATGTATCAAAGATGTATTGTTTGGCGCATAATTAATCTTGGCTCTTATTTTTTTATTGTAGACTGTATTGTTTGCCAGGATTAAATGATCCTTGTATTTTAGGATGTATCTTGTCCCAATACTTCTTTTCCAATTCTTACTGTTTTGTTTTTCCGGTGAAATTTTCTCTTTCTAGTTGAATTAACCTCTTATATCACTTCCGTTTGCCTTGTGGTGGGCTCTGTTTTTAATCTCCTCTTTAAGAACACCTTAAGCATTTTGTTTTTTCTTAACCCCTGAGTACCCACCCTGTACTATATCTATTTACTCATTTTACGTCATGTTATCTGTCTTTCGTCACTTTGCTTTTAGAGTTCCTCGAAATTTTCCTGACTCTCCTGACTTTTCCATAGTTTTATGTTTGGTTGCCCTCTTTCCCAAAGATACCTCAAGTGTACAACTTGTTCCTTCTCTGCTCTTTGCAAATGCTAATTTTCTCAGCAGCATCTTTAAGCTGTGCTCTCAGGTATGACTCATCGCCAGACCTGATTCACTTGAAGTTCTCCACAAGCTGCCTTGTCCCTGTGGCTTTTGCAATCTGCTTTGCATGACAGGATCACTTTGTGTCTCAAGGGGTCTGGCATTTCTCTGGTTCTCACTGCAGCCCCAGCAGGAGGTAAAGAAAATGGCACATGGCAAATACGTTTTGATAAAAGAAGGGGTTTTCTAGCATAATCCCTAACTACATTCTAAATATTTGTCCTTATAAACACAGATAAGTGCAGCTCTCACCCCTCGTCAAGGAAACTTCTCTTTGCAGCAGATGGAGACCATTACAGAAAATGATAACCATTCAATATGCAGAGTTGTGGAGCCCAGTCCCAGTGGATACATCTATAAACCCACTCCCGCTTCTAAGGCTCAGGGAACACTGCAGGAGAGGAGGAGGAAAGATCCGAGAGGTGGAGGACCAGGGAGATTTCTGTGAGATTGTGTCTCCCAGGAAGGTCAGAAGTTACACTGATAATATCTCCTCAACAGTGTAAACATGAGGTGAACAAGGGCAGCAAGAATACCACGCTGAAGTAGATGAGGAGAGCCCAGACGGCCCGAGCCCTACACAAAGAACTACTGGCGATTAAGGAATGCTGAGAGCTGGAGAGACAGTCTTCCCCAGGGAAGGGCACACCAATTGGTTACCCACTACCAAATGGTCAGCCCTGGAATAATCAAAATAAGTAACATTATACAGATTTAACAGGTTATATTTAGGAATATACATGTATAAACAGACGCATATGTGTGTGTGACAACAATTAATGTAACAAAGAAGCCATGAATTTGAAAGAGAGCAAGGAGAAGTATATGGGAGGGTTTGGAGGGAGGAAAGGGAAGGGAGAAAAGATGTATTTGTAATCTCTAAAAAAATGTAAAAAGAGCATTTATCCATTGTAATGGATTAATTAAAAAATGCTGTGGATCCCGAGTGACTGCAGTAGGCAGTGGGCCATGAGACCATGCCACAGGTCCCTGAGCAGGGGCAGGCAGCAGGCCCCAGAGCAGCCAATCCCAGGCAGGGATAGTGCAGGAGACCATGCCACAGGTCTCCAAAGGCATCTGGTCCCAGCGGCCTACGTGTCGGCAGTGGCGGCAGGCAAGAGACAGCCAGATGGGCATACCATGCAGAGTGAGGTTGGATATTTATTTAGTGGGTTATGGAGGGGGAAGGGAGAAGGGGAGAAGTGCAGGGAGGGAGAGAGAGAGAGAGAGAAGACAGAAGGGGGGAGAGACAGAAGCTGCCTCTTTGAGAGGGAGACGGAAAAGAGAGAGACCTAGGCGGCAAGCAGGAAGGAAGATCTGCCTGCCTCGGTGGATGGGGGAGGGAGTGTGTGTGGATTGTCTCTTAAAGAGACAGAACAGATCATTACATCCATAATAAAAGATTTTCTTTTCAATTTTTTAGTATAACATTTTTACTAATTCTGAAGGAATTTTGTACATGCATACAGTGTATTTGATCATATATTTACCATAGTCCTCATCCCAACTCTTCCTAGATCCATCACCTCTACCTCATACCAGGGACCACAGACTCTTCCCCAGCAGCCATGAATTGTCACTAGTTTCTCAGCTAGAAGCATGGCCTCAAGAGTCCCTTATCACTTTTTAAAAGTTTAATTTTACCTAATGTTTGGCTGTGGATCTGCATCTGTATCTGTCAGCGTCGTGAATGGCCCTTTGGGGTGACTACAGCCAAGATCCTTACTGCAGAGGGCTCATATAGCCCAGGGTAGGCGCATAAGGATTAGAAAATGTTAAGTAGGGGGAACAGAGATAAGAAAAAAATCACAGAGACATAGGACAACTCAGCAAATACTGAATTTTTCTGACTTATGACTTCTGAGTTCTGAGTATGCCCTGTGTTTAATTTCCCATACACTTTTATATCCCAATACAAAATGGAGAAGGCAAAAGACTACTTTAACATGATATAAAGGACAACTACAACAGTTACTTGCTTCAGTACTTTGAGACTTCAAGTCATTAATTCTTGAGAAAAGCATTCTTTTGTTTAGGCAGTGAATCCCCCCCTAGACCAAATATCCTGAAGACAGCCACACCCTAGGTCAAGCCTCCTAAAACAAAAGAAATAGTAGAAGTATGCCGGAATTCTCTGACCTTTGGTCAGTGTGTAGAGGATATACCTCTATGGGCCATCTCACTGTCCAAAGCATCAAGTAACCACATCTTAGGTCAGGGTGTGTAGCTACAGTTGTTGTGAACAACTTTGAGTAACCTCAAACTCTCTTACCTTCAGACAAGGTGGCTAGGCTCTAGTCAGTTGTTGGATGAAGCCTCTCTGATGACAACTGGGCTAGGCACCAATCTACACGTACAGCAGAATATCGTTAGGCATGATTACATTGACATTTTTTCCTACAATTGTGTTGGATTCTATCCTAGGTCTCTTGGTCACTGGAGCTCGGAGAATCCTGCATAAGAAGGGGAGAAAGAATTGTAGAAGCCAGAGAGGCCAAGGACACCACAAGAACACTCACAAAATCAGCTAACCTGGGCTTTTAGGAGTGCACAGAGACTGACCTGGCAACCAGGGAGCCTGCATGCATCTGACTGAGGCCCTCTGTGCATATATGATAGCTGTATAGCTTGGTCCTCTTGTGGAACTCCTAACAGTGGGAACAAGGCTGTCTCTGGCTCTTTTACTGGCTTTTGGGGCATTATTCCTCATACTGGGTCACCTTGCCCAGCCTTAATACTTGGGGAGGTGCTTATTCTTACTGCAACTTGATATGGCATGGTTTGTTGATACTCATGGGACCTCTTCTTCCTAAACAGAAACAGAGGAGGAGTGGATTGGGGGTGGGAACAGTGGGAAAGAGAGGAGGGCGTACTAAGAGGGAAGGAGAGAGGGTAAACTGTGGGAGGGATGTAAAATAAATAAATTTAGATATAAAAATTTAATTTTGTGTGTGTAGTATGTATATGTTTGTGTGTTAATGTGCATGCAGGTACACATTCATGTGTGTGCAGATGTATGAGCAGGCCAGAGGCTAACCTCTACCTTTACACTGAAGGGCTGACCATTGAGTTCCAGAGATGAGCATGTCTCTGCACACTGCTGAGAGCTGTACCACCATACCTCCCTGTATTCTACATGACTCGAAGGATTCACGCTCAGGTCCTCAGGCTTGCGAGCCAGGCATCTTACTGACAAAGTTGTCTTCCCAACCCGAAGGAAGAGTTGTCCTTATTCCTCTGTCTTTCACCTTAGCTTTGGAAGAATGACCCAAGATTCAAACTCAGATGGAATCCATATTGTTTTTCTCACACGACAGAGCTTTTCACTTGAAAACTACTTTTGCCCCACATGGAACTTTTTGATCAGGTTGACAATTATCGTTCTCCCACAAACCAAATGCACCCTAAATATCATGATCTCTACTCCTACTTCTCATCAGAAAGAGGTGGACCAGGCTTCATTTTTTTGTACCACCAACCAGCTCCCAAATCATGACATGGAGGCTTCTTATTAGTTATGAATGCTTGGCCTTATCTTAACTCTTATTTTAATCTGTTTCTCTTTCTCTTCATTTTGCCTCAGGCCTTTTTACCTTTCTTTCCTTCTGTAAGTCTTGCTTTCCTGCTGTCTCAGTGTCTGGCTGGCTGGCAGCTGCTTGGTTTCTGGCCTCAGGCATCTCTCTTTCTTTCTCCCCATTTTCTTCATTCCTCTCTCCAGAGTCTAGATTTCCCCTCCGACATATTCTCTCAATCTGTCAGCCCCGCCTATCTATTCTCCTTTTCAATAGCCTAGCTATTGGTTGTTCAGCTCTTTATTAGACCAGTCACGTGCCTTAGGCAGGCAAGATGAAACAAATATAACGCATCTTTACATAAACAAATGCAGCATAAACAAAAGTAACACATCTTTGACCAGTTAAAATAATATCCCACAACAAAGAGGTATCCTATTTCAGAAGAAAAGTGTCCCTTTGAAGATGCGTTCCTCCCATAAGACCTGTGAGATGAAGTACAGGGCAAAACTGTTACTTCTGTGCAACGTGGAGTTGGTGTTCCCCCACATGCTGAATATTAAGTGGAACCATAACAATTTGGCAGTTATTCTGGACTAGATAAGATGCCAAGTGCAGGTTTTATCAAACAAACAAAACACTCAGCCAACAATGTGAGATGAGCCCCTTCTGCGTGCTGAGTTCCAGAGATGTGGCAATGGTCCTAAAACCACACTTCATGCCCTGAGCAATACTTATTAACCTGACTGTACTTCACATTCAACTGCCACAGAACAAAATGTGCAACCATGATTTTTTTTATTTCTTTTGAATTTATAAATAACTCATCAAGTGTAGTCAGGTTTTTTTATAGATCCCTAGCTGTGGGTTATTTACTGGACCATGGGTCTCTTAACAGTGACTACACCCCTAAAGAAAAAACGACCACACTCACCGTAAGAAGCCATTAACTGACAGTACCTTCTCAGATAAGAATGGGTCCTCATGACCCATCCATGCTAGAATGTGGGCCAGCTTGGTCTTCTGCCCTTAACCGGAGCTGCTATGTGTTCTTGAGTGCAGCTGTCATGTCATTCCAGGTGACAGTGTTTCACAGTACTCTCCCAGTCCTCTGATTGACACACACTTATACACGTTCTCCCCACTCTTCTGCAGTATTTCTTGAGCCTTGGAGGGAGGGAGGATGCAGGGTGAGTCAGAAATCCCATTTAGGACTCAACACTCAACCATCGCTTATTCTCAGCTCTTTTTAAAGCACCTTTAAAGCAGGTGAAAGAACAAAGCAGAAAGTTCCAGAAATCCCAGGAAGTTTTAAGCCCTTCCCTGAAAACTAAGCAAAGGATATTCTGAGCTGAGTGCTCAGAAACATCTTTCTGAAAGACAAATTGCCAGTAATCCAGTTAAATTTTAAATAGCATTATCTAAATGAAAAAATATCCAAGTATGAGATATCCCAGCAAGAATAGGTCCAATTTCCTGCCTGGATGCTAAGTGAGGAATAGACTGTTTAATATCATCTTGATAACGTTTTTATAGGTTCATGTTGGCCCATCAGATTGCAATTTGTCACCTGTTCTCTCACAATTTTCTAATTCTTCATCACTTTACAGTGTAAAATAATAGGCCCAGAATCGCAAGGCTTTCACTTAATAATAGAAGAGATAGAGTAGGAGGGGCCTTGATTTCTGCCATCTTTTCTCTGGCTAGAATGAGAATGGTTGTCAATAATTCAGACACAATATGATGTTGAGTTCATTTCGCTTTCCCCCTTGAATTACTTTGTGCAAGATAACACACAAATAAATAAAAACATTTCTGAATCTTTTCTCTCACCTCCCACATTTTCCAAGAGTTCTGAAGGATGTCAGTGATGAGAAGGCAAACATTAAGATCCATGGCACAAATTAGTAGGTAGAGGACTCAAAGCTTTCTTGGTTTGAATCCCTGCTCAGCAGTGTGACCCTGAACAACTGCCCCATCTCTCTGTACTTACCTCACCAGTAAAATCAGGACAATAGCTCCCTCTCACAAGGTTCTAAAAAGGATTGGGGTTGCTCTCTTGCAGAATGGAAAATCCTACAATAAACTATAGCATTTTAAAATGTTTTCACCACACTTAATTATCTGAGGAGCTGAGCATGCCTTGGCAGGCATGTGGAGGTCAGAGGACAGCTTTCAGGAGTCTGCTGTCCCCTCCACCAGGTGGTCCTCAGAGAGAACTAGGCCATCAGCCTTAGGAGAAAACACTTCTACCCTATGAGCTAACTAACTTGTCTTTGGGTACATGTTTTATTGTCTCAGGTGTTACTGTGTTTCTTAACTACCTTTTGCAACCACAGCTCATGGAAGGTGTCATCTCTAGTCCCCTTCTATTGGTTCTGTAACCACATGACTGACAGCAATGGACAGCCAATGGTGTTGAAGACAGGGGTCAATCCTGATTCTTTATCCTACAGGGCTGTCCATCTGTGTCTACCGCATCACTCTAATGTGCATTCTACCTCTCTTCTAGGAGACTAGACCTTTTTGCTTTCCTCTTATTTCACCATGGCAACTAGAATGATGGCATCATCATTCCCTGGTCACCCTCCTCTCCTGTTTCTCTTCCTGCCTCCTTCTCCTCTTAATGTTGGAATACTCCAACCTCAAGCTCCCAACTATGCTTTTCAACTTTGAATTTCTCACCTTGACTTAGATAAAATGTGTGTGTACATACATGTGTGCATATGTGGGTGACATATCATACCATACATACTATATATACCAAAACTAAAATTTGTATCTGAAGTCCAGAATTCTCTCCATAAAGCCAGACTCACATCTACTTCCCTTTTCAACATCTCTTCTTGGGAGCCTAAATATTGCCTAAAATTTAGCTTGCTCAAAAGAATTGTTTATTTCTTTGTAAGACCTCCTGTCCTGTCAAGAACCCCCTTTTCTTTTTTTTGTTTTTGTTTGTTTTGGATTTTTTGAGAGAGGGTTTCTCTGTGTAGCCCTGGCTGTCCTAGAACTCATTCTGTAGATAAGGCTGAGCTCCAACTCAGCCTGTCTATGCCTCCTAAGTACTGGGTTAAAAGATACACACTCAACTACTGCCTGGCTTTTTAATTTTAAATGATTTCTTCACTTTTCTTTTATGAGCATCATGGTGTTCTGTCTACATGTATCTACAAGCTATCTCTTGGCAGTTAAGCTCCCTCTTTTAGTTCTTTAATGAGTCATTTTAATATTTGTTTATGTGTTTGCATGTGTGTTCTAGAAAAAATGTGAGATACTGTGGAGCTGGAGTTTCGGGCAGCCCTGAGCTAAAGACGTGGTTGCTCAGAACCAAACTTGAGTCCCCTGCAAGACAAAGACTCCATTCAGCCTCTGAACACTAGACCCAGGGCCCTTCTGACTCTGCTAGGGCGTCCACTGCTTTGACAAAACACCACAACTACAAAACAAATTGGAGAGGAAGTCAGTAGAGGAATTCACACAGGGCAGGAACTTGGCAGCCGAGCTGATGCAGAGGGGTGCTGTTTACTGGCTTGTTCCTTGTGGTTTGTTCAGCCTGCTCTTGATAGAACCACGCCCAGGAATTGAACCACCCATAATGGGCTGCACCCTCTCCCATCAATCACTAAAAGAAAGTGCGCTACAGGCTTGCCTGCACCCCAGTCTTATAGAGGTACTTTCTTAATTGAGGGTTCCCTCTTCTCACATGACTTTCACTTGTGTCAAGTTGACACAAAAGTATCCAGCACAGCTCCCTTTCATGCTCAGCACAAAACCTAAAGACCGTCCTTAACTCCTTTTTTCTTTAGGAACTCCACCCAAGGTCTACCAGAAAGCCTCGTAGGAGCCACCCCCTTGCACACTACCAACCCTGTTGGACTAGGGACGTGCAGCTCTGTAGAGAGTACAGTGAATTCGGAAGCAAGCTCCGTGCAGAGAAGTGAGTGGTGGCTTGGCGGACTCCGGTGAGGACTTCCGGTCAGGCCGTGAACCTTACCTTCAGCAGTTTCGGTTGCAGTGTGTCCTGCACTCATCCGTTCGCGTGGCAGACCACCGCGTGACTGTTTTGACTGAAGAAAGGAGCGCTGCATCTGCTTCCTATTCAGCCATCAGTAAGAGAAGGAGGACTGAAAAGTCAGCCCCCAGTGACAACAATGAGACTCTAATTGGCTTTCTGGCTGTTGTGGTCCCAGCACTGTTATCAATAACATGGACAGGAGAGAGAACCAGCCAAAAGACAGGGGTCCTATATCTGTTCCCAAAATGTCATCTCCTAATTGCTATTGGCTAAGAACCAAGGGTATTCCCCTAATAGCAGTTGGTATTTAGTCAGAAAAATACCAGAAGAGATTAGTCTTCTGGGAAACCCCCAAAGCTAAATATTAATATGGGCATGTGTGTCTGTGGGGTGAGGCTTTTCCAAACAGCTCTCAGTTACTGAGTCTAATTGTTTCTATATAATGGTTTGTGCCGCTTTCACCGGTGTGGTTTCATTTGCTTCTCGGAGCCATCCAAAGATAGCAGTAGAGCCCAACTGCCGTGTTTATGCCACGCGGGGCTCTCTTGTCTGCTTTCTATTTTCTGCTGTTCTGCAGTACATGCTGTTACCCTTATAACATCATGAGCATCTTCAGCAGACGGGTTGCAAAATGTCTAAAAAGAAAGTAGGAGCAAGGTGTTTTAATGATCTT
>LOEQ01003240.1:33595-56510 GCA_001685075.1 Bramus lutescens | reverse complement strand
GCACAGATTCCATGGATGGTGGGTGGATGGCTGTGCACAGGTACCATGGATGGTGGGTGGATGGCTGTGCACAGGTACCATGGATGATAGGTAGATGGCTGTGCATGGGCACCATGGACATGAATGGGTACCATGGATGGGTGTATGAATGGCTGTGCACAGGTATCATGGATGGTAGGTGGATGGCTGTGCACAGATACCATGGATGGTGGGTATATGGCTGTGCACAGATACCATGGATGATGGGTGGATGGCTGTGCGCAGATACCATGGATGGTGGGCGGATGGCTGTGCTCTTTTCCATGTGGGGCTGAAATTGAACTTAAGTTGAACACTTGGTGGCAGTTGCCTTTACCCGCTAAGCCTTCTCGATGGCCTTGTGTCTGATGTTGTTACAGTTGGGTGACTTTATTCATTGTGAAAAGCAAAAGCTTTCATAATGAGATTTTCATTCAGAGTTTGACCACATTCACCTCCAGCGCTTTTCCCTGTTCCTTTCTCCCTGCCACTTGCCCTCTTCCTCTTCCTTCTAATTCCCTAAACTGTGTGAGTGGATGAATAAAATATGCGTTCCACATATGAGAGAAAGTATGCAGTAGTTGCCCTTCTGAGTCTGGCTTATTTCCCTTTGAATCTGTTTTCTATATGGCTCTATGCATTTTCCTTCCATTGATACCATTTCACTCTCATGTGTGGGCCATGTTTTCCTCACATCCACTGATGGGCATATCGCCTGAGTCCATATGTTGGCAGTTTTGAACAGTACTACAGAGTCAACATGGATGAAGTGGTATCTACAGAGGGTGTTAATGTTCTGCAGGTACAGCAGGATCATGTGAAAGTTCTAGTTTTAGCTTTTCGAGGAACCGCCATAGCTGATTTCTCCAGGCCTGCCCCAGTTCACAATCTCCCCCAGTGGTATAAATCTCCCCCACTTACTAACATTTTCTACTTGTTTCCTTAAACTTGGATGAGACAGAGCTTTATTTTAAAAGGATAGAGTACCTGTTCTTTCTTTGTCTGACTCATCATCCTTCAAACCCTGTAATGCATCCCCTCCTCGGCACTCCCTTCTGCCTCAGTCCGGGCTGGACAAGCCAGTGTCTCCAGGAACACTCCATGCTCTTCTGCTCCCTGCACAGAACACATTGAATCATCACTTCCTGTGGATTTGTTGTCCCTCCCTGTGGACTGTATTCTAGATCAAGAACAGCAGTTTATTGAGCTCTGCCATATTCTGGGAACTTTTCTGTGGTTATGACACGTGTGGACAGTCCTTCTAGGAATCTCACCCCACGCTCTTGTTTCCCTTCACAATGAGTAATATTCCATTTTCTGTATATGTCATAAATTTTAGACATTCATTAATTATTAACTACTTACCTTGTCATTTTTTGGCTACTTTGACTTTTCTGTTGCTTTTCTTTTAAGCTAACAGGTTTGGATTTATCTTGTGTAGAAGCACCGAGAGTCAAGTTGCTACTGTTGTTTCAGACCAATGCTATTTGGTTCTACCCTAGTTCCCTAGGCTATCCAGTCTCAGGGTTCCCGGCCATCCAAGCAGGGTCCTGCATAGGCTCCCTCTCATGGAGTGGACCTCAAGTTAAATCAGAAATTGGTTGGCCAGGTCCACAATTTCTGAGCTACCATTGGCCCAGCAAATCTTGCAGAAAGGACATATTGGAGGTCAAAGATGTGCATGTTTCTTTCAGTAGCCTTCAGAGTGCTTTCCAACACCAAAGAGACTAGAGGTTAGTGATGAAGGTTCCATAAAGTCACCAGCTGGCCCTCTCTACACTCAATGAGCTCTGTGGATGTTGTCCTTGACAATGGGGTTGCATTGTTAGTTTGCTGAGAGCAACCTTCTGCCATAACATTAGCTTGTATTGCCTGGAGATCTCCACTGGACTCCCTCAGCCACCAGCCAGTTCTACCACTGGAAGCCTTGCCTGGCTACAAGAGACGACCAGTACAGACCCTGTATCTTCCATTACTAGGAGTCCTCTCTAGGGTTATCGTCATAGATGCTTCCACTGCATTGTTTCCACACCAACTGCCCAAATCTCCAATTCCAGCCATCTCTCCCAGAACTCTCTCCCTGCTTCCCCCCACTGATCCCTCCCATTTCTTTCACCACCAACACCCAGTCCTCCCATAATATCTATTCTATTTCCCCTCTGCTGGGAGATCCATGTATCCCTTCCTGGAGCCCTACTCTTTGCCTAATCTCTCTGGGTCTACAGATTGTAGCTTGGTTATCATTTACTAAACAGTGAATATCTACTTGGAAGAGAGCACATACCATGTATGTCTTTCTGGGTCTCGGTTATCTGATTCAAGATGACTGTTTTTCTACTTCCACTCATTTGCCTCCAAATTTCATACTGTCATTTTTGTAACAGCTGAGTAATACTCCATTGTGTAACTATACCACATTTATATCCATTATTTAGTTGAGGGACATCTAGGTTGTTTCCAGTCTCTGGATGTTATGAACAAATCCACAGTGAACATAATTCAGAAAGTGGCCTTGTGGTAGGATGTCCTTTGGATATATGCCCAGGAGTGGTATAGCTGGTTCTTGAAGTAGATCACTTCCCAATGTTCTGAGGAATCACCATATTGATTTCTATAGTCACTGTACAAGCTTGCACTCCCACCAGTAATGGAGGCACGTTCCCCTTGCTCCACAGCCTCATCAACCTGAGGAGCTGTCGCTTGTGTTTTTGATCTCAGCCATTTCGGCAGGTGGAAGATGCAATCTCAAAGTAGTTTTCATTTCGCATTTTCCTGATGACTAAGAATGATGAACATCTGTTTCGGTGATTCTCAGGCATTTGAGACTCCTCCATTGAGAATTCTTTGTTTATATCTGTATCCTATTTTTAATTGGATTGTTTGGATTTTAGATATCTAGCTTTTTTGAGTTATTTATATATTTTAGCTATTAGTCCTCTGTTGGATGTGGAGTTGGTTAAAAACAAATCTTTTCTCACACTGTGAGTTGCTGCTTTATCTGATTGGCAGTGTCCTTTGCCTCACAGAAGTTGTTCAGTTTCATGGGGTCACATTTATTAATTGTTCATCTTAGTGCCCACACTATCACTGTTCTGTTTAGAAAGTTGTATCCTGTGCCAATGTGTTCAAGTCTGTTCCCCACTTTCTCTTCTGTCAGCTTCAGTGTATCTGGTTTTATGTTGAGGTCTTTGATCCACTTGGACTTGAGTTTTGTGCAGGTTGATAAATATTAATCTATTTGGATTCTTCTACATGCAGATATCCAGTTTGATCAGCATCATTTGTTGAAAATACTGTCTTTTTCCAGTGTGCATTTCTGGCTTCTTTATCAAAAATCAGGGGTCTATAAGTGTTTGGTTTTATGCCTGTGTCTTCACTTTGATACCATTTATCAAGGTGTCTGTTTTTATGACAATATCATATAGTACTATTTCTCTGTATTACAACTTAAAATTTGTGATTATTTTGTACAGGATTATTTTAACTATCTTGCACTTTTTTGTTTCCTCTTACGAAGTTGAGTATTGTTTTTTCAAGTTCTGTAAATAATTGTGTTGAAGTTTTGATAGGGATTGCACTGAATCTTATAGATTGCTTTTGGTAGGATGGCCATTTTTACTATGTAAGTCTTAGTGATTC
Source organism: Bramus lutescens (assembly GCA_001685075.1). NCBI lineage: Eukaryota > Metazoa > Chordata > Mammalia > Rodentia > Cricetidae > Bramus > Bramus lutescens. Next base: position 52,853 of record LOEQ01003240.1, on the reverse strand, counting down.
ATGAGCATGGGAGGTCTTTCCATCTATTGATAGTGTCTTCAATTTCTTTCTTGAATGACTTGAAGATTTCGTCATATAAGTTCTTCACTTGCTTGGTTAGAGTTACTCCAAGCTATGTTTTATTATTTGTGGCTATTATGAAAGGCGCTGTTTCCCTGATTTTTTTCCTCAGTACATTCACCATTTGTACATAGAAAGATTACCAATATTTGTGAGTTAATTTTATATCTAGCCACATTGTCAAAAGTGTTTATCAGCTGTAGGAGTTCCCTGGTAGAATTTTAGGCTCCTTTATGTATACTATCATATCATCTGCAAATAGTGATACTTTGACTTCTTTTGATTTCTATCTCTTGATCTCCTTCAGCTGTCTTGATGCTCTAGCTAGAATGCTAAGTACAATGCTGAACAGGTATGGAGAGAGTGAACAATTTTGTCTTGTTCCTGATTTTATTGGAATTGTTTGTTTCTCTCAATTTGATTTGATGTTGGCTATAGGCTTGCTGCAAATTGACTTTCTTGTTTTTAGCTATGTCCCTTCAACCTATAATCTCTCCAGGAATTTTATCACGAAGTGCTTTTTTACATCTAATGAGATGATAATGTGATATTTTAATTTCAGTTTGTTTACATGGAGGATTACATTTACTGATTTTCATACGTTGAACCATCCCTGCATCTCTGGAATGAAACCTACTTGATCAGGGTAGATGATCTTTTTGATGTGTTCTTGGATTCAGTTTGTAAATATTTTATTGAGTGTTTTTTACATCTAGTTTATAAGAGAAATTGGTGCATAATTCTTTTTCTTTGTTGAGTCTTTGTGTGGTTTAAGTGGTTTAAGTACCAGAGTAACTATGGACTCATAAAATGAATCAGGCAATGTTCCCTCTGTTTCTATTTTGTGGACTAATCTGAGGCACATTGGCTTTAACTTATCTTTGAAAGTCTGGTAGAATTTTATGCCCAAATCATCTGACCCTGAGGATTTTTTTTTGCAGACTTTTAATAACTGTTTCTACTTCATTGGGGTTTATAGGTTTATTCAAATTGTTTACCTAATATTTATATAACTTTGGAAAGGGGTATACCTATCTAGAAAATTATTTATTTTAGATTTTCCAATTTGGTGAAGTATAGGCTTTTAAAGTATGACCTCTGGATTTCCTCTATATCCATTATTATGTCCCCCTTTTTGTTTCTGATTTTTTTAAATTTTGACACTTTAAAGTTTGGATAAGGGTTTGTCTCTCTTGTTAATTTTCTCAAAGAACCAATTCTCTGTTTCATTGATTCTTTGTATTGTTCCATTTGATTCTCTTTTATTGATTTCAGTCCTCAGTTTGTTTCTTACTGTCTACTCCTTTTGGGTGTACTTCTTTTGTTCTAGAGCTTTCAAGTGTTCTAAGATGCTAGTATGAGATCTTTCTTTTTGTGTAAGTACTTAATGATATGAGCTTTCCTTTTACTTTCCCTTCCACTGTGACCCAAAGGTTGGATGGACTGTGTATTTGCTTTCATTGAATTGTAGGAAGTCTTTAATATTTTTCTTTATTTCTGTTTTGAGTCATTTTTCATTCAGTGGAGAGTTGTTCAATTTTCATGAGTTTGTAAGTTTTCTGCTGTTTCTGTTATTCTTGATATCTAGCTTTAATTGATAGTGGCTGATGCAGGGAATTATTTCAGTTTTCTTGTATTTGTTAAGACTTGCCTTATGTCCAAGTGTGTGGTCAATTTTGGAGAAAGTTCCATGAGGTGTTGAGAAGGATATATATATATGATATAGTCTTTTGTGTTTGGCGAAATGTTCTGTAAATATCTGATAGGTCCATTTGGTTTACAAGGACTGTTAGCTCCTTATTTCTCTGTTTAATTACTGTCTGGATGACCTGTCTGTCTGTGAGAGTGAGATATTGAAGTTTTCCACTATTAGTGTATAAGTCAATGTGTTATTTAAACTATAGTAGTTCTTTTACAAATGTGGGTGCCCTTGTGTATGGGACATGGATTATAAGAATTGAAATACCATCTTAGTGGATTTTTTCCTCTGATATATATGTAATGTTCTTCCCCATCTATTTTGTTAGATATTAAAATGGCCCCATCAGCTTGTTTCTTAGGTCCATTAGCTTAGAATATCTTTTTCCTACCTTTTACCCAGAGATAATGTCTATCCTTGATATTAAGTTGTGTTTCTTCCATACAGCAGAAGAATGGATCTTGTTTTCAAATCCATTATGTTCATCTGTGCCTTTTTATTGAAAAATTGTGAGCACCGGTATTAAAAGATATCAATGAGCAGTGTATACTGATCCCTGTGACACTGGTGGTGACCCTGGTGGTGTATGTGCATCCCTTCTTTTGGTTTTGCTGGTATGAGATTATTTTTTCCATCTATGGTGATTGAAAGCTTTGCTGGGCATAGCAGTCTGGCATCCTTGGTCTCTTAGAGTCTGGAGTACATCTATATAGGTCCATATGGCTTTTACAGTCTCCATTGAGAAGCTGTGTTTAATTACAACAGGTCTGCCTTTATATGCTGCTTGGTCTTTTCAAATTTTAATATTCCTTCTTTGTTCCGTATGCTTGTTGTTTTGATTATTTATGGCAAGGGACTTTTTTTCTGGTACAATCTACTTGGTGTTCTCTATGCTTCTTGTGCCTTTATAGGCATCTCCTTCTTTAGGTTAGGAAAATTTTCTTCTTTGATTTTTCTGAAAATATAATATGGCCTTTGATTCTGGGATTCTTCTCCTTCCTCTATTACTATTATTCTTAGTTTCTTCGTTTTGGTCTTTTTTGTAGTTCCCCAGATTTCATGGATGTTTTGTGTCAGGAATTTATAAATTTAGATTTTCTTTGATTGTTGTAACCATTTCTTGTATCATCTCTTCAATGCCCGAGATTCTCTCTTCCATCTCTTGTATTATGTTGCTAAAGCTTACCTCTGTAATTCTTGTTCAAATTCCTACATTTTTCATTTCCAGAATTTCTTCAATTTGTGATTTGTTTATTGTTTATATTCCCATAAGCAGCCCTTGAAGATGTTTATTCGTTTCCTTCTCTTGTGTGTGTGTGTGTGTGTGTGTGTGTGTGTAGCCTTCTATGAGATGCATTTATTTCCCCCTTTAGGACCTCTGTCATCTCCTCAGAGGTGGTTTTAAGGCTGTATTTTTAACTAGTGCTTCACCTATGTCGGAATATTCAGGCCAGGGCCTGGTATGCTAGGAATGCTGATCTCTAGTGGAGACATACTGCCCTAGATATTACTGACTGTGTTCTTATGCTGACATCTAGGCATCTGGATTGGGGGTGATTATAGGTCTAGGTACTGATTTCTCGGTCTGTATTTGTTGGTTGAGTGTTTTGTTTCTTGACTTCTGTTTCTTCTCTGGAATTTTGGGGAGTGTCATGTCTGTGTGTTGCCTTTTTAACTGGCCCGCTCAGCTAGTGTGCTCACAAGGAATGCCTACTGATGTTGGAGTCTGGGATGCTGCAAAGAGTCGGGGGTGTTAGGAGGGATGGACTGTAGGATCTACAGGAGGTAGGAACAGGCGGGAAGAGAGGGTGCAGCTGGTATTCTGCTGCAGTGCTAGGGATGAGACTTAGGGGCTTTATCTGCTGGGAGAACAGAGAAACCAGAGAAGACCTGAAGACAGTCTACCTGGCCTTCTTGAGCACTGAATTTTAAACAGCCTCACATCTACAAATATACGTTGTCTTTCTATTTATGTCCCCTCTAATTTCTTTCAACAATGATTCTGTACTTTTGCTGGGCAAATTTTAGACTTCTTTAAATTGTTCCTGAGTGTTTTGTTCCAATTCATTTACAAGTATTTTGTACAATATATCTTGATCATAGCCTTCCCCCACCCCAACTCCTCCTAGATCCTCCCCACTTTCCTACCCATTCAGCCCTGTGTTCTTTCTCTTTATTTCTCAAAAACAAGACAAAATAAAAACACAAAATGAAAATCAATATAAACTGAAAAAAATGACAAAACATAACAAAATGGAACAAAAATCATACACACACAAAAAAAACATGGAGTCTGTTTTGTGTTGTCCAGCCACTTCTGGGCAGCAGGCCTGCCCTGGAATACGGTTGACATACACAGAAACACTCAGTTGAAGAAAACTTATTTTCCCTTTTCCCAAAATGTATCAGCTGAGATAAGTTTCTTGGTGGGGGTGAGCATTTGTGTCCATTTCCCTTTCTCCTTGCTGGGCTTTGGTCTAATTTGAGCCACTTCATGACTTCTGCCTATTTCCAGTCTCTGTGAGTTCATACGCTTATCAATCCTGTTATGTCTGAATGACAGTTTTCTTGACGTCATCCACCAACTTTAGGTCTTACAGGCTGTCTGACAGACAACTCTTGAACATTGGTCACTGAGTCTTTGAGGAGTTTGACAAGGACATCCTACTTAGGGCTGAGGCCTCCAAAGTCTCTCACTCTGCACATTGCCCAGGTGTAAGTCTCTGTGCCAATTACCATTTGCTGTAAGAAAAAGCTTAGTTTATAAAGGTTGAATGATACTCTTTAAGAATATGTCATTAGGAGCCATTTTATTGCTATGTTTCTTTAACAGAATAATAGTAATATGTTTTCTCCTCAATCCATGATGACCTACCTATCTAGTCTCAGGTCCTTGGCCTTTTAGTGGTGTCAAATATAGGTCCCATCTTACTAAATAATCCTTAATTCTAATTTCAAAAAGTTGTTGGTTACTCCCATAACATTGTGCCACTGTTTAACGAGTATATGTTATAGTCAGTTATCTGTTGAATGTCACAAATTGGGAGATATTAATGACTACCCTTCTCCTAAATAGCATACAAAGTACCTTCCAGCATCATGAGGATGAAAGTTCCTCTTGGGCACCACCATTTTCAATGAAATAAGTAAGCTGTGGCTTCAGCAATAGGACCTTACCATCAAGTTATAGAGAGTAACCAATGGCCTTGGCAATAGCCTATAATGTTTGGAAGGGTCTATGGGACAAGTTTGGCCAACAACTAAGAAAGATGTAATCAATTCCTGTCACTGGAGGTTTTCTTTGGTGGCATAAGATGTCTAGTTAGGGTCTTTTGATATTTGCTATAAATAAAATTATTTTTTAATTCTGTTTTCATTTTATATGCTGATTATGTATTGAAATACAACTGATTGTTATATAGTTCATAGACTAATGTAGCCATAATAATTTTTGAAATTATTTATTATCTCTAGTAGTTTAGATTTGGGGTTCTAGGGTATAGATTCATTAGTAATTCCTTTATACAAGATTAACTCATTACAGAGAGTGATAGCGTTACTTCTTCCTTTTCTTCTCTAGATGCTTTCTTGGTGTTTCTTGGGGGGGATTGTTTGCTTGTTTGGGTTTTTTGTACACTAAATAGTTTATTTGTAGAACTGCAGTTTCTGAGGGGGGATCATTGCATGGGAGATGAAATGAAGAGTTTTAATCTGGCAAGATGCTGGTAATAGTCACACTTTGGAAAGATTCTCATTCCCTTGGGCTAGAGATGGTTTAGCTGTTAGAGGCAAAGCCTTCCAAGCAAGAAGGAGGGTTATCACTCCAGTCAGAGATGGTGGAGACTGTGAGGAGGGACCATGGTAATTTAGGAGAACCGTGAAGAGGGAGGAGGAAACTTAGGGCCTACTGTCTGAAATGTAGGAGAAGGAAAGAGAAGCAGGAGGCAGCAGTGAATTTAAATCCCTATTTTGTGCGCCTCACAGTGCCATGGAGTGAGATTCCAGTTGGGGACATGGGTTGGCGAGAGGAAATCTGATGTCTAGATATGTCACTGTTCAGATGGCAACACAATGAGTCGGTGCCGCTGGGTTGGGACTTCTCACCTCTAACCAAGCAACCTTCGCAAGACCCTTCTGCTAGGGAGGTCACTGAACCTCAGTGGTCATCAACACAGGGAGCCTTTCAAACATACGCTGTTAATATCTAGGCTTCTGCCAGTCATGCTTCAAATATCCACTGGCCTGCTTGCCCTGGCCAGTTGAATAGGAGCAAACGTCTATCAACCAAATGTCAAAGCTGCAAATGTAGTGTGTGTGTGTGTGTGTGTGTGTGTGTGTTACCAGGCGTCTCCTTGACTCTTTGATACTCTTCAGCAGTTCTCCAGACAGAGATTGTTATGATGCAAGATATAAGCCTAGTTATGAAATACGAGGTTACTTGTCATACCAGCAATATTTGATCTATACTGACTGATGGACACTAAGCTAATGAGGAGTCAGTGAGTTGACATAATGACTATAAAGTAATCTAACACATAGTAGGTCTTCAGAAGTAATTAATTAGCTCCTGAAAGTCAATGTCCTTAGTGGTTTTGTTTTCTTTTAATAATATAAACAGCTGAGCATACACATTACATATATATTAGGATATTATACATCCAACACACAGTAGGAGCACTTCCCACATTAGATGTGTGTTCAGTCAGTTACCTCCATAAACTCCTAACAGAAAATAACATCTTACAAGAAATCACATCTGTCTTTTTTCTAGCTACTTATTCCTCTGTTCAGCTGTGAATCACAGTATGTTTGCGGGCCTACTTTATCTCCACTTTCCTGCATAAATAATCACCCCAGATCCAAGGGGCATGCGTCCCAGGGCTGATGCTGCACTTAGCTTTGCTTTTAACATGCGGTGGGGTGAGCAGGGGTGTCAGGTTGGGATGGAAACCTCATCTACCACGGTTCAGGCTACTTACATTCATCTGAGAGAGGACGGATACATTTGGACTGTAATGCTGCCCCTTATAAATAGGCATCTATAGCTCTGCATACATTATTAATATGGGCTTTATTGCTACCTTTATTGAATCCACGATGGCACTTCTCTCGGGAAGTCACAAAACGCAGGAAGATTGCATAGATGCCTGCATTAACCAGGACCGTGATAGCCCAGGCAAGTAAGTCTGCGTGAACAGCAGTGTTCATGTGAGCTGCATCCTACAACTCAAACAACATAATAACAAATAATGGGCTCACGAAGCCCCACAGCTGCTATTGAAGTGTTTTCTGCATTTCCTCTCCATGTTGCTTGTGCTAGTACGAAAGCAGTCAGGGAAAATGTGTTTTGAAGAAGATACTCTGCAGGATCCACAAGAGCCCTACAGGAAGGCCTCATCCCCAGGCCCACCCCACAGGCCCAGGCCCTGCCCCACCCAAAAGCGTAGCCCCACCCCACAGCCTCAGCACCCCAACCCACCCCACAGCCACAGTCCTAGTCCCACAACCGCAGCTACAGCCCCAGTCCCAGCTCAGAGCCCCNCCCCACCTCCACCTCAGCCCCACCCCAAAGTCCTACCCCCAACTCCACCTCAGCCCCACCCAGTACAGAGCCTTGTACTTGGATTCTTTTTCTCAGTACTCTGCCTTAAGCAATGCGGGAATATTATGAAGGAGAAATTGTTTCCTATCTATAGTGTTTCTTAAAAAGATTTTTTTTGAGACAATGACTAGATGTGCAGCCTAGGCTTGCCTGGCTCTTAATCCTGCCTCCACCTTCTGGAGTTAGAAGCTTGTTATCATGACAGCCAGCTCTTAGATCAAATGCTACCTCCTCACAAAGCCCCTCTGGCCCTCCATTCACAAGTAACTAACTGTCCTGTCCACCTATGTTTCATCCCTTGCCATGTTCTTAATAATGTCTATCTTTGTAGATTACTTTCTTGATTATCTCTTTGTACCTTTACCCTTTGGTTGTTCCTATCATATCTGCCATTCATTACTGGACCACCAGTGAAGATTATAGTGGTCCTATACCGACTGGATTGCAGGTTGCAGTAAGTATCTGTTGAATTGTGAATTGCAGAGTGTCAGACTCACTGGCCATCTAGCAGCTTCAGCTCTATCTACTGTGACTTTCTCTAGATGCAAGCTTTAGGCACAGTAGTACCCTGCCTGTTTTGGTAAAAACTGGAGATGTCCTCAATAAGTGGATCAAGCTTGATGTGAAGAGAGCTCAGATAGGTCCTAGAGATATCTAGTCCCAAAATAGCAGGGGAATGCTCCTGCGACATTTCCTCCATCAGTTGTGCTGAGGGTGGAACACATGGAGTTTGGATGGTGTAGCTTTCCCCATCTTCCTTTAACTTACTGACCTCATCCCTTGTGAAAGTAAGCCAAGAAAACCTCCATGTTTTATTGATAACAATGACTCCCCATTTAAATCCCGCATACCCTCATCCACTCAAACCAAGGTGATAGAATGAAAAGATACCGTGGGCCAAGGCTACTACTATTTGGAAAGATCCATTCAGAGTACCTGCTGTTCTCGGCTCTGCTGAAGAATAGCCGCTATTACAAACTAATCACTATCAAAGGGTTCCCCTCTGCCAAAGACTGGTTTAGCAGAGGGCATGTTATCCAATTCTGGCCAATACAAAATGAAGAAAAATCAGCTGAAGCAAGCTTCCAGTAACTAGATCCCAGTAGAACAAGAAAAACTCCATTTGCAGAAAATGTTCTTGGCCTCCCTGCATCCTCTTCACACTTCGCCAGGAGTTAGTCCAGCCAGAAGGAGATGATGTCTTCAGTGTAGAAATACAATTCCTCTGTACAGAGTTGGGAAAGGACATAGGTGGAGAGATCTGAGCCCCAGATCACATGATGGACAAGTACACAGACGTGGGACCACCCTGCCCTGAACTTCCACTGACAGAAATGGGACTTCTTTTCATCTTAGCCATGATCAAGAGTTATTTGTAGCTAAAGTTCCCTCCAAAATTATAAACATTCTAGATCAAATATTGTGCTAATCTGGAAGGTAGAGCATGAATAAGACCCTCCATCTTAAAACAGTTCCCAGTCCAGCAACATTTGGAGTAAATTCACATCACACACCAGACACCTTTGATTGAATTCTGCTGTAGAACTGGAGTGGAAAGGTGTGATGGGTTCCAAAAAAAATCTGTTGGAGTCTGAGGAAGACACAGAGGTCTTAGTAGAGGGTTTTGGTTACTTATGTTTTATTATTTTCTTTTTTATTATTATTTCAATTTTTGAGATTTTAGTATCATTACATCATTTCCTTTCTCTTTCCTCCCTTGGACTCTCCTATATATCGCTCTTTGCTCTCTTTCATCGCCTCTTTTACCAACATGACTACCTAAACATGAGCAAAGACAACAAGAGGCACGCTAAAGCGGACAGGGGAAAGCCCAAGAGGCCTCAACCCTACCCAAAGAAGTGTAGGCAACTGTAGACTCACCTGGGGAAGAGCACAATTGTTCATTTGCCTTCTTTTCAAAAAACTGCAGGAGTTAGAGAAACGGAAGAAATTTCATTAGGAATATAACCTTGCAGAGTCTTCCATAGGTTTGGAGTTCTGAGTTTTACATTGTGTTGATCACATCACACTTACATCCCCTTCTCGACAGCTTGCCTACTTGGCTTGCCAAATTCACCTGCATACAGCTCTGGTAAGCCAGAAGATGACGTGGAAAGAAAGCAACTCCTTCCTTTCAATTCTGTGGAATTTGGAAATGGGGAAGAAAAGCTACCCTGGCCTTCCTATTAGTGAAGAAGGGGGTGATGTGACTTTTCCTGGGGAAATGTGAGCAAATATCTATTCACCCAAGGTAGGGCATGGGCGATAGACCCGAGTAATGGTGCTATCCACGCCCAGTGAATTAACTGGCATTATTTACAACAGCATGAATGACTCACAGCTGCCACTAAAAAGTTCTGCCCCAGCATGAGTGACGGCTCAGGAGAACCTGCAGGCCCTACACCATTTGCAAGCACCTTGAGCTCAGAGAGAAGTCCTTCTCATCAACTGTTGGCACTGCCAGTATTACCTTGCCAGCGAGGCCTTGTAACCCCATACGTTTGGGGAGCCACATGAATTTTAAGTTGTGTTTACTTACTGAAACAATAAATTTTTAATTCAGGCAAAACAACTATACAACAAGCATAGAGAACAGACTGCAGAAGGAAAGTTAGACCTTTGCTGGACTCCAATTTGAACACAAAGTCAACATGGACGGCTGAAGGCATCCCACCAGCATCTTTCCTCTTCTGAGCCAGATGTCACCTTTGGATCTCAGCTAGCTCTTCATTCAACTACACATCAGGACCCAGTTCCCACAAAGAACATCTGAAAATAATGACTGCTATAAATAATAAGAGCCTTAGATTGAGTCAGTTCAAGCTTCCTATGAAAATCTCTGTTGCAATAATTTAACATTGCCTTTATAGAACCAAACTAGATACAGACAATACAACCATAGATAAACATGGTGCGTTCTAATAAAACTTTATTTACAAACCTAAGTTATGGTTCAGAGTCAGAGCATTGAATTGAATGTACTGATGGGTTTATCAAGGCTATTTACAGGAGCATGAGTCAAACCCAAATCAATGGAGAACCTGATACAATTTACAGGCAGCTTTTTTAAGGAGTCTCCTCCATAGTCAGCCTCTCACCTCCACTATTCTAATGCTTCTCAAGACCACACGCAATAGACTTCTGTTTTCAAACTATACTGAAACTAAACCATGTACCCTGGGGAGGAATGCTTTCCTCCCCAGGTCTCTATTCCTCTCCTGAAAATGGCATATAAAGCCCATTGTGCAGTCCTAGTGTGGGCAAGCAATAAAAGGAATGATGTTTGAAGAACATTTAGCATCATGCATCACAGATAAGGAGCTGGGTTGTTGTAGTTTTCTGTGCCTGTTCTTTCATTACTTCTATCAAATGAGATGAAAAACCAAGCCTCACCTGGAAGCCAGTAGCACAGGTGAGGAAAATTCTCAAGGGAGATTATAGTAAAGAAGGAAAGAAGGGAGAGTCTCTCTTTGTGTCTGTACCTCTGCCTCTGTGTCTTGTGTCTGTCTCTGTCTCTGTCTCTCTGTGTGTCTCTCTCTGTCTCTCTCTCTCTGTGCATGTGCTTCTAATTCCTTAAGGACCTGGTCCATTTAAGTGGATTTGATTGGCATTAATTATTTAAAATGATCATTTATTAATAAATAAGAACTCTATGAATGCCTTGCACTTATTCAGTGTTTTATAGTTTTATTTTTTTTACTTTATTCTTTTCAAAGGATTTTTAAACTAGGGTGCACAGTGTACCAGGAGGCATATGAATATATGGGGGAAGAATCTTTCAATTTGGGGAGGGCAGCATTATTTCATACTAAAGTCAACCTGAATATATAATAGAGCAGGATACAAGATGCATGTAACTTTTTAAGATTAAGCTTGCAACTTCAAAGATATTTCAAGTCGAGAGTCACTACTTTGGGCTGTGTCCCAGATGGCTGTGACAGGAGGGTTGGCTGTGTCTTTTCCCACAGTCCCCTTCAAAGCCCTTACGGAAGGACATTTTTTAGGAATTCTGCAGATGACAAAATTCTGCAGGAATATGTATGGGCTTGACTCTACACCACTGAAGTCGTCTTGAGAACCAGCGTTTTAGCCTCCAGGTCTCTCACAGTTCCATGGGTGAGGAGACTCACCATGCAGCTGAGAAACAAATGAAACCTGAGAGGATGGAAGGGTGATTAGCCAGGGTCCAGAAATGTTGTAGGAGGAGGCCACTCATTTGTTTCCTGGCTGCCCAGACTCCCAAAATAATCACACAGAAACTATATTATTTAAATCACTGCTTGGCCAGTCACTTAAACATATTGCTAGCTCACTCTTTTATCTTTGGTTAACCCATTTCTATTATTTTATATTTTACCAAAAGGCTTGTGGCCTACTGGCAAGATTCCGGTGAGTCAGTCTCCAGCAGTGGCTCCATGCCTTCTCCTCCTGAAAGCAACACATATACAGAAGGACTTCCCACACCACAGAAATGCATAAAATCCTATGATCTCAAAATGCCTTGTCTCCAGAAAAATGTCAGTCACTGAGCCAACTGCATCCACTCATAACCCATAACGCAGTCACAACTCTGTCAGCACTGGCTTCCCCAGCACCAGTCCATGTGACAATATGAAGATACAGCTGTGCTTTGCTTAATAAAAAGGGACCTGAACATACATTTTTATCAACAGCTTAGTGAGCACACACTGTTCATGGTCTGTTTGTTCTGAGCTAGCTCCCTCCCAGCCCAGATGCCCCTGGAGAAGAACATGGTTGATGGTAGCAAACAAACCAAATAGAATGTTTTAAGGATTATACAGGCCTAGACACTAGCAGAACAAGAGAGCTCTGTAAGGAGGAAAAGGAGAGAGACACGGGTATCTCAGGTCTTACATGTGACTAACCACCTGACCAAAAGACAAGTCTGAGCCCTGAACACTGACTGCTTTCATCCACACCGCACTTATCCCTATAAAAATGTGCTTGCTGCAAATGAGAATAAAGACAGATGCCCCAGGATATGGTCCACTGTCTTCCCATATTGTCAGCACTGGATAAGGTACACAGCAAAGATCCGAATTCTTCTCTACATTGGCTTCTGTGACGGGCAGCATGAGCATAATTACAGCTTCACACACATCTCATTTCCTGCCTCAGTTTCCCCACAGGAAATCAGTCTCTGCCACCGGACCTGAACTCTGCCAGGGCCAGTTGCTTTCCTCCAGCATGACTCCTTGACTAAAGAAACAAGGTGTATACCACAAATCCAGGGAGCCTCATGCAGCCCTTGCTGCCTAGGTCTTTGATTATAATGCACAGCATGCCTGTTTGTGTCTGAGTCCTCTGTACTCTGGCGAAGACTGCATTTGTCCTTTTAATACTCTTGATTCTGGTGACATTACTGTCTTCGTAACAGCCACTGTGGTGGTTAATAGTGATTGTCAACCTGACGGCATCTGGAATTAACTGGGGAACAAAGCTTTAGGAGGTTTCTAGACTGGCAAAACTGAATTGCGAAGAAACACTCTAAATGGGCTGAGCTTCTGCATCTGAATAAAAACGGAGAAATAAAACCTGAGCTGAGCACCAGCATTTGGCTCTCCATGCTTCCTGTCCCTGGGGGTAGTGTGAGCAGCTGCCCCAGACTTCCGCCGCCCTGACTTTCCCTCTGGGAGCATCTCCCAAACTGTCAGCCAATGAGATACAAACCCACTGTGCTACAGTTCCACCTCCCCAGACTGGCAGCCAAAGTAAACTCCTCCCTTATGATGTTTCTTGACAATTTTTTGATTGTGTCAATGTGAAACCCAGCCACCATCAACAGTACTACCCCTCTCAGGTACCACTAGATCCTTAGTGGGCACAACTGGAGGACAGAGAGTTTGAAACCCAGATCCTGGGTGCCAGCTGCATCTGCATGAATTTGGGGATTTCCAGAGCACTCCCTACAGAACGGGAACGGGTGCCTTCGAAGGGAGAGCACAGCACCTTGAGCAAACAGTGGAGTGGGTGGGTTAGAACACAAGGGGTTTGCTCCCTGCCTTGGTTCTCCTACTCCGTTCGAGCCCAGACATCCCACCGTATGACAAATTTGACTTCCTGAAAGTGTCGGCACAGGGGGAAACCCTATCAGTCTTGTGCTTTGTTGACCAGAGGCACAATTACATTTCATTTTTCTTCCAAATAAAACACTACAGTGTGTCCCCTTGGCCCTGATTTCTGGTTCCAGAGCTTTCTATGGCTTGCTCTTAACAGACTACCTATGGTATTCTGCCCGAGTCCTTCAAACATATCTATTTATAGCAGGCATCATTAGTCCTCCAGTCCAAGTCTGGGCTGCCTCACCTGTTCCTCCCCATGTCCTCCTGCTGAAGTTTACTTCAAGGGTTTTCTGGGAGTTCTTTGTAATATTAGTTAACATGTACAGGAAAGCCCCAAGGTCATGTTCCACTCTTGGCACCCTTCACTTTAGATTTGAGAAATCCCCTAAAACTCTCATTAGTGCAGGCTGCCTCACCCCCATGAAACTTTAAAAATACCCAGCTAATCAGCCACTTTGCACACCTCCGTGCAGGCAGAGCGCATGTCTGCTCTCGCCACCTCCACTCCTTCCCTTGACATCACATTTGTGCAGATGAGAGCTGTCAAAAATCTGACTTCCTACAGTATTTAAAATATAAGGAGAAGAACTTCTCATCTGAAAGCAGCATTAGCACTTAAAGAGAAGCTGAAAACCAGGAGGGAGATGCAGAACGTGGAGAGGAGGGGAAAGAGTCCAGAATATATCCCTGTTCTGATTCAGTTTTACTAAATCCGATCACTGGAATTTAAAGGGATATTAATGGTAATAATAGAAACTCAGTTGTCACTTATTGAGGCTTGCTGTATTCTCTCTCTCTCTCTCTCTCTCTCTCTTTCCCCGTCTCAGTAGCTACTCAATTATATATATATATACTCAATTGTAACTCTGAGTTCCTAAAGCCCACCCACAAAATACACACAAGTTTCTAACTCAGAGACTAGATTCCGCAACAGTCCTAAGTGCTAAACTCAAACTATAAGTACACTTTTGTGGTTGAGGCAGCTTCTCTCACCAGTGTGTGTCCATTCTCTAAATATGTGTCTATGCCAGAATGCAAGGCACCTCCTGAGTGGTAAATTTTCCAGATGGATTTTGCACCAACCTACTTGTATGGAGCTACTATGGAGAGGGCTCTCTTGGCCATCATCTGTCGAGATAAAGCAATCCCTATTCTATAGTGACTGGTACATGTGAGCTTGTGAACTGCTTGACCGTGGATGTCAGGATTATCTGAGACGATGTGTCAAACACACAGACTCCTGGATATTCACTGTTAGCATTTCAGTGTGAAAGGTTTGCTTAGAAGACTCATGTGTTTAGAGACTTGGTCTCTAGCAGGAAGTGCAATTGAGAGGTAATCAACTCATGGAGGCTCTAACTTCATCTCTGATGACTTAAAATTGAGTGGGCTGTTAGAAGGTGGGGTCTAGTTCAAGGACCTGAGTCTTGCTGCCTGCCTCTTCCTCTCTCTCACATTCTTAGATAACTAGCTTTTATCAGGTGAGCAGCTTCTCAACACCATTCCCTGCATGATCTTTCCACCTTTCTATAGACCAAAAAAACAGTTCCATGGGCTGAGTCCTTCAAAATTGTGAGCATTTTCTTCTTGAATGTGATTTGCTCTTTTATTTTGTCATAGTGGTTTCAAATGATAGCGTGCTCCCTAACAAGCACTGAATCTGAACCTGTGAGGGTAATAGAAGACACCTGTTCTTATGGGATACCCATAGGTGATTCTTATTCACTCTGGCATCTGAGGTCTTCTGTACTGGATCTAAGTGTTTTGCAGTTTTACACATGAATGGATGATCCCGTCACCCGAGGACTTTTCAAATGGTTCACCAAACAGAGGCAGCAGCAAGGGAAAGGATGAGAAAGTTGTCAGCTAGTGAGCAGTTGAATGGTCTGCTCCAAAAGTGCTAGATTGTGGACACAAAGGTAAATCCATCTGGTAAGTGGCAAATCTATGAGACTCACATGCTATAGGGAGCACCAGTAACATTAGACACATATACACCACCTGTCCCAAACAGACCTGCTGAGCACTTTGAGCATCAGCTCCCTAGTACAGATGAGGATATAGAAGACACCATAGAAAGGTCACATGGCAAATCCCCACATTTCTTCACAGTATCATCATGTTGTAACTTAGTTCCTTAATACTTGCATTTTGTCTTTTCCTTTCACCGGGGCATTCAAAGGGGGGTGTCTTTCATCAACATTTGTGATAACTTACATAAATGCTTAACATAGTCCAGTCTGAATAAAAATAGGGAGTGGACATTCAGATGACCATCACTGCTCAAATCTTAACAGAGTTTTCCATGAGGTGTGAGCCCTTTGAAGACTGTGGTTGTTTGAAAGAAAATGGCCCCCAAAGGCACTATTCAGCGGCAGCCTTATTGGAAGAAGTATACCACTGTGAGGGAGGGCTTCGAGGTCTCCTGTGCTCAAATAACACCCAGTGGCATAGACCACTTCCTGTTGCCTGCAAGTAAAGATGGAGGACTCTCACTCAGCTGATTCTCCAGCGCCATGTCTGCTTGCACACCACCATGTTTCACCATGGTGATAATGAACTAAATCTCTGAAAATGTAAGCCATCCTAACTAAATGTTTTGCCTTTATGAGTTGCCACGGTCATGGTGTCTGCTTACAACAATAGAAACCCTAACTAATACAAAAACTATGTAGGAAGTGTGGTGAATAGAGAGGTGGGCCTGCTTTTTGTCCAGCCCAGCTCCCACATGGCTAGCTTATACCCCAAAATANACCTACGTCCATCTTGGGCCAGAGCTTCATGTGTCTGCCTGACTCTGCTTTCTTTCTCCCAGCATTCTGTTCTGTCTACTCCACCTATCTAAGCTTCTGTCCTATCAAAGGCCAGGCAGTCTCTTTATTTGACCAATGAAAGTAACACATAGACAGAAGACCCACCTACATCAAGGAAGAGCTTTTGATCCACAGAAACCTAGAAGTCCAGGACACTACAACACCTCATAGTATGTGACATTCATATACATACATGATTTTTCCCTTCAGAAATGAATAAATTGATTTAAAATTTTATTTGTCCATGTGTTGGATGTACAAGGTTTTGTGAGTATGTGCACATGTGTGGGGGTCAGGTGTGTGCATGTGAGAAGACCAGATGTTAGCATCCAAATTGTCTTCTTCTGTGTCTCTCTACCTGATTTGTGAGACAGGGCCTCTCACTGAATTTGGAACTGAGATTCAGCTAGATTGTCTGTCCAGTGAGCTCTAGAGGTCTACTTCTATCTGTGTCCTCAGAGGTGATTTACAAACATGCACCATTTTAAAAACACCTGGCATTTTTACACAGGTTCTTGGGATCCATCTTAGGTTCCCATGTTTGTACAACAGGCACTTTGACAACTATTCTATCTCCCCAGCCATAAAAGATATTTTTGATGATATAAGTCACACACATTAACATGTAGCCACTATACACACTCATACAAAGTAAAGTCATGAACACAGCCAGACAAAGCCTATATGTGGTTCCTGTCTAATATGAATTATCTCCTTCAGTGCCACGTCTTAAAGGCACCTTATTTAAATCAGAGTTTGGCTTGCTTTATTTTTTTTTTCAGTTCTTTGGGCGTTTGTTGGATCTGATAATGAATTATGATGAAGGTGGGTATGGGTTAGTATCATGTTATATCCAAGTTTTACAGCAACAGATCAGTTTGATAATTGCCCCATAGGGAAGTGGTTTGCCAGACAGTGGCTATTTGGCAGAATGGTCTAATGGAGCTCCTTCTGTGTAAGAAATAGAATTAAGTTGATACGGATTGCAATGCAAATGTTTGATTTGCATTGGATGTAATAGAAAGGAACCTTTATGTGCACTTAATACCCATGTCCAAGTTAGGGTGGATGGCAGAGACATTTGGCATTTGCCTACTTGACGTTTGGAAAAATGGAGGCATTCCCGTTTTGCAAACAGCCCACAGATACATTAAATAACCCATTTCATGATGGACATCTGGACTCCTCAAACCTGCCAAAAGTGGATAGGCTGCCAGCTGCCTTCCAACTTTATGGCGGGGGACGGCTCCCTTCAAATGTAAAAACCATCACTCTCCAGCATCCTGGCAGGTTGGGGACTCATCTGTCCAAGCAGGACACACATTCATTTTGATTTTACATGTGTCTGAGCCATTGGCTGCATATTCAATACCCCACACACCTGAGCAGAAAGAGAATATTTGTTAATTAAAGCAAGTGTTCTATAAGGTAGCTTGACACCTACCTGATTCTTCCATGGTGGCCACTTGATGAGTGACTAAATCCATCAGTGCAACACATACATAGATGTATTATCTGGAAAGAGTCTTTAATTTAGTAATTTGTGCCAAAAAAATAAAAAGGGAAACAAGTTTAGTGAACCATAATAAAACCCACCCAGTGCAATGAAAAGCAAAACTAGAATGAATCTAGTTCGAGCATCATTCCTTGCTCTCCCTAAGGAGTCCTTGGTCAGACAGAGTCAAAACAACTCACTCCAAATGCTTGAGTCTACACCTAATTTCTTGTTGACCATTTTTTGTATGTGTTTTATAATCCTGATTAGTGTGCTGGAATAGTGTCTTGCAATAAAAGCTGGGAGAGTTTGTGTTCGCCACCTACTGGCCAGATAGACAGCTAGTCACAATCTCATTTGGTTGTATGTAGCAGAAACTAGAGGTCAATATGCAAACATCATTCAGAAATCATTATAATAACAAGGCTTCAGTGTCAGTGTCCACTTAAAAAATTTGGTTCAATTGGAAAGATTTAAATATAGAATTATAATATAAATATATTAATACATTTAATATATGTCCTAGTGTATCTATCAGAGACAATCAACTTTGTCCCCTAGAATTCATGCTATACCAATAAAAAGCAAAAGCTGTGCCAGGAAAGGAAAGAAAAATGTTGTTTGCAGAGGTCCTTCCTGCAAAGAAAATAAAAACATGCATGCGTGTGCACATACAGACTTTTGTGGCTAGGAAGGAAATATCATAGAGGCAAAGACTTGCAATTTGACCTAACTTTCCAACTATTCTACTATACAAATATGCTCTTCAAACTTCTACACACTAATTACTAACTACTGTGTATGTACTGCAATAATCATGCAATTATGGTGTCGTAGCTTAAATATAATTGATCCCCCATAAGCTCATAGGGAGTGGCACTACTAGAAGGTGTGGCTTTGTTAGAGTTGGTGTGACCTTGTTGGAGGAAGTGTATCACTTTGGGGGTGGACTTTGAGATCTCACATGCTCAAGCCACACACAATGTCTCCGTTCCCTTCCTGCTCTGTCTGTCAATCAAGATATAGGACCCTCAGCTCCAGCACCATGTCTGCCTGCACACTACCATACCTCACCATGATAATAATGGACTAAACCTCTGAAACTGTAAACCTTGCCATTAAATGTTTTCCTTTATAAGAGTTGCTGTGATCATGGTCATAGTATCTCTTCACAGCAATAGAATCCCTAAGTAAGACTTATGTAACAAAGATTTTTAAATTATTTTTCATTTTCTGATATTATAATAAAAAGAAAAACCTATTGAGCATTTACTATGTATCTGGAACTGTGCTAGGCAATTTCATGTGGTACCCACTCATATATGCCTAGCTCACTCTTACTAGGGCCTTTGATTGAGGTACAACTAACTCTTCCTGTCCAAATATTTTTCCAAAGTATAAATAACAATGGACTTGCTTTTTTTATTTAAATTTTTATTTTCTAAAACAATGTTTTTTATTTTATGTACCAATCCCAGTACCCTCTCCCTCCCCTCCTCCTGCTCC
>LOEQ01003240.1:15841-29548 GCA_001685075.1 Bramus lutescens | reverse complement strand
AGATAGATAGATAGATAGATAGATAGATAGATGATTGATAGATTGATAGATAAAACAAATGAAGTCTAGATAAAAGAAAATATCTTAATATATAATACCAATAATACCTTGTTTTTGAGAAACAGAATTTGGCGCTTATTTTTTATATGGAGGAGGTATTGTGGAAGCTGGATGTGGTGAGTGGTGAAGCTGTTGGCTGCCATGTTGCAGAATGCTAAATTGAGATTCAGAGAGGTGAGTTCACACATCGCATCACTGAAGAACGTACCAGACAGTCTGTGATAGATATTTGCCCAGCTCCAAAGACAATGGGCACTGTAGAAACCAGTTATTTCTCTAGCTCTGCTTTGTGTGGCATAAATAAGCATGCTCTACAGTTCAAAACCAAAGAACCGCAGATACCATCTGCACATGAAATGTTGGGGCAAAGAATCAAGTACCCACAGATTACCTTCTACAGCATAGGGAAGCAGAAAGAAAACTGTAAGCTGAGGAGGCTGGAGTTAGCAAGAATCTTGGAGCTGAGCAAGCATTAACCATCTTCAGAGTCTTTGTTTTTCTCAAGGAAGAAGGGGAAAAAGTATTCTCTGCCCACACTCCAGCCCAGCTGTCTACAGTGATAAATGATGGGTCTTTCTTTAAATTTCCTTTCTGCTCAGCGTGAGGACTGGCCGAGCTGGATATGTACTCGACACAGATAAATGGCTTTGGCAAGCCCACCAGATTGTCCACGTGGCAACAGATGGTCTGGCTTGGAGCTTTTGTTGTGCTAATGCTGGAACTTGCTGCTACCTGATGAAACTATCATTTCAGAAACAATGATGCTGCTGCCACTGCTCAGTGGATTAATTGTCCTTTATCCTTTGCAGGGCCCACTATGGGTACTGACAGCATCAGGAGGGTAAGAAGAGAGCCCCAGTCACACAGGCGTTGTGACATCTATGGAGAACAGACAGAATGGAATGGGGAAAGGAAAGATGGGAACTCCCTACATTTGCCCACTGCCGTGTAATGTATGTATGCGCTAAGCTTTACCCTCAACTCTGTCGATGAGAAGAGGAACAACTTTCCACTTTGTTTAAGGATCAACAGTAAGACATGAGTGGCTGGGAAGATGATCCAACAGCTTAGAGCACCTGCTGCTCTTCCAGAGGACCTCAGTTTAACTCCCAAAGCCCAGGCTGGGTGGATTACAACCACCTGTAACTCCAACTCTGGGGAATCTGGTGCCTTCTTCTGGTCTCCCAGAGCAGCTGTGCTTATGTGCACACACCCCACCACCTCCAAACATACACATAAATTTTAAAATAAAAGTCCTTTAAAATGAGACTTGAGACATGAGGATAACCTGTCTGCTTGTAATTCTCACTTTTTCATCCACTCATGTACTGTGTTCTGAGACTTCTAATAATGTTCTTCTTATTTGGTTATCATTGGCAGACACAGGAGTAACACTATAGAAGCCTGTGTCCTTTTAAAAAGGACTTCTTCCATACTAGGCTGTATGCCTAGAGATTGCATAAATTATCTGATTATGACTCTTGAAAGAGACTTAGAGAGAACAGGAGTGTTCTGATAAAACCTTGAAGGGCACTGGGGGGCAGGGTGAAGTCTTGTTTTAGAATGTTTCCTGATTTCTCTCATGTCAATATATACAGTATAGTCAACTTTAAGCTGCCAACAATTTAAAAATAGACAAAAAAACCCAAATATTTATCATCAACCCTGGTGAACCTGTACAAGTTTGCTTTAGCACAAGACTGAATTAGAAACTTGCTAAGTAGGAGAACCAGAATTCAGGCTTGGCCTACTTGGGTCAAGTTCTTCAGACTCTCCTCTCGGCTTAATCAATGACAACAAAATTAGTAGTTTTCATATCTTTTGTTTCCATTCAATGAAGAACCTGACAAAGAAAGGCAATGTATGTAAATCCCAAAGAAATCTGTTCCATTTCTGGATTTCAGGCATTGATCACTATGGATAATATATGTGGGCAGAGAAGCCAAGAATGGAGAGGACAAGTCAGGGCTACAGACAGAGACCTTGCCACAAAAAAAGAAGGAAATAAATTAATTAATTAAGAAACCCTCATAGTGGGTAAAGGTACTTTATACCAAGTCTGATGACCTGAATTCAATCCCTAGGACCCACATGACATGGAGGGACAACATCAAACCCCAAGGGTTGTCTTCTGGCCTCCCCAGGCAAGCCACAGCATTAGTATGCACACATACATACATGTGCATACAAAATAAACTTTTTGAAAAATGTAATTACAAAATAAGAAAAATTACAATGAATGAATGTAGAACACGGTAGCAATAAAACACAGGTTGGAACTGAAGAGCCCCATGTGTTGGTGTATAAGGGGCAAATGCAAGGAGCAAGTCTCACATTTCCAATGAGGGGAGAGAGGAAGGAAAGCAGCGCTCATTTCATTATCTGTGTCTTGAATTCTTTTCTCTCAGGACTAGAGATCAGACCTAGGCCTTGTGCAAGCTAATCAAGTGCTCTACCACTGCGCTCTATTGCCAGCCCCACATTCTAATTGTTTCCAGCTGCATATATAACAAAATCCTTTGGCTTATGCAAACCCAATTATACCGGTACTGGAACAAGACACATTTCTTTCTACCTCTAAAAGCCAAATAATTGTATCTGTTTGGTACTCTGTGATCCATTCATAATTTGGATATCTTTGATAAAGGGCTTTAAAAAATACTTTTTAAAATGTATTTACTTGGAGTGGCATGCATCAGAGGGCAATGGTAGGAGACAGCTGTCTCCTTCATCCATGTGGGTCCTGGGAATGGAACTCTGAGATCAGGCTTTCAGGGAGCCCCTTTCCTCTAGAGAGCCTTCTCACAGGCTCAGACAAAAAGCTTTTAAAGTTCTTTTTAAAATACAATTGTTTTCCAAGACAGTGCTAACTTTTTATGGAGATTCTAGCCTTAAAACTCTGAGGTAGTGCAAGCCTTACTTTTCCTTTCAAAGCAGACTGAAACATTTACTCAGACAGGTCCAGTGGCTTTTGTTCTGTTTCTTTCCTCTCCACTCCAATCACTACCTTGAGAAAGGACGCATCTGCCTGTGCCTCACAAGGTGTGCAGGGGAATAGCACCCTCGCCAGGTCCCTGAACCGCGAGAGCAGAGGAAAGGTTGTTAGAAGTGAGGCCGTGCCCAGGTCCAGCTGGGGATGATCTGGGGCCACACTGTGCCGGGGCTATCAGCATCTCACAGGCTCAGTGGCCAGCCGGTGAGCTATGGCTCTGGTTCCCATATCTCCTTTCCATAGCCTCCTGCATGTGTAGGTGATAAATCTTAAGAACCCAAAGGAACAGTCAGGCCACTTGCCCCTAGATTGCTTATTCTCCTACATCATGCAGGTTTGTTCTTTTAATTTTAGAACTTGGATGTTTTCTTCAGCTCTACACTGCGTTTCCTTCCTCATATTTTCATGAGTGGGTATTTTTTAAAGCCCATCTCAATGGAAATGAAAGCACAGAAACCTTCAGCAGGGGGCAAGAGAAATGAGGCAAATACCGGCACTCATTCTCTGCCAACCAGGGAAATCACAAACAGAAGAAAAACGGAAGTAGAACCATGTCTGCAAGAAAATACCCCAGGGTTGGGGACACGGCACAATGCACAGGGTGCTTCCCTATGCTTGAAGCCCCCAATTCCACCCTCAGCAGATCACAAGCCCTGTGTGGTGATGTGTGCTCAGTACGTTGATCTCTTACTGAACTCATTTTCCCTGCAAACAATATTCCGTCATTCTTCCTTATGGCTGAAAAAAATTCCATTGTGTCTATAAACCATTGCTCCTTTGTCCATGCCTCTGTTTTGGGACAACTAGGTTCTAGAGCTTAGCTGTTGTGAACAGTACTGCGGTGAACATGGATACATGAGTGCCTCTGTTGTGTGCTGACTTGGTATCCTTCCAGTAAATACTGAGACGCAGTGAAAGTAGGCAACATGATGAGTCTACTTGTATCTTTTTGAGGATGGGCAGTTCCGATTTCCATAGAGGGTAGACTAGTTTATGTTCCCACCAGTGAGATAGAAGGGTTTTGTTTGATCCGCATCCGCACCAGCACTTGTGTTATTTTTTTCTTGATGACTGCCAATGACATATAAATAACTTAGCATCATAAGTCAAGCTCTTGGAACACACTGGCAAGCAATACTAGTTATTATTAATTAAGTTCACTAAATACAAAACACTGCAGTGCTGGCTGCCAGCCTCAGTTTCTCCCCTGTGTAGGAACTCATAGTTAGAGCATGAAGGGAACACGGGTGTGCCTAGAGGCTTGCTACAAGAAAATACAACCAGAGAGAGTGCTGTTTGTTTTTACACCTAGATATGCACCCACCACCAACCACTCAGCACTGACTCAAGAATTGAAGGTGTCATCTGTTTAAAAGTAATAATCTCATTTCTAAGGTCCACTTAAAGGTTCATTGCAGATGTTTGGGGAGACACAGACCAGCTTGAAGGGAAGTGTGACTCGGACACTCTTGCTTTGCCATTGGACTTCCTTCCTCTTCTTCATGAAATGAACACCATACTTCTCGTGTCATTTTGTAGCCTGGGGGAGTCTACTGAGCATTGCATCACCATGAAACTGATTTCAAAGAGCCTCCCAAACTTGGTTCCTATGCATTGTTTGGGGCTTCATGGTGTGCTGATACCACACAACAAGTATGTTCTCACAGATAAATATTTTCACCGAAAGTCTCCTACTAGCAACACAATAGTTGTCTAGCATAAAGATTTATACAGGTCAACACAAATGTGATCTGAATGGAATTGCTTATCAAGGTTTGTATGTGATATGTGTGTATTCACATGTGTGCACATAAATATAAAGGCTAGTCATTTGATATTGTATGTCTTCATCTACTCTCTGCTTAATTTTTTGAGACAGGTTCTCTCATTGAACTTGGAGTTCAGTGTTTTGGCTAGACTTGGTGACCAGTGAGGTCCAGGAACCTGCGTCCTTCCTCCCTGTCCTTTCTCCCATGCCTGGCTTTAACATAAGTACTGGGAAGCTAGACGCAGATCCACATACTTAAACAGCAAGCACTTTACCAATTCAACTGGCAAGCTGAGGTGTTTTTGTTTTGTTTTTTTTTAATAGTCTTTTACATAGTACTACTTTATCGAGGGAGTTTCTGTGTGTGAGTTTGTGTGTGTGTGTATACATGTATTGTGAGCATGTGTATATGTGTATGTATGCATGAGTGTGTGTGCATTATGTATTTGTGTGTATGTGTGGTATGTATGTGTGAGCAGGTGTATATGTGCATGTATGCATGAGTGTGTGTGCATTATGTATTTGTGTGTATGTGTGTGTATTTCATATTTACTTTGCTTTTGTGTTTACGTGCTTGAGAATCTTACTTAACCCAGTCTAGTACAGGTGTCTGGTTATATTCATCCTTAACACAGGCTTTTGGTTCATCACAAGCCTTATCTTCTGCCTTCCCTGGTAAAATTATTTCGTTAATATTTCTCTTCTCCACTACATAACGGTGACAATTGGACCTCTTTATTTTTATGGATTCCAGTACGCAACAGTGGGCTAACTAAGCACTCAGATCCCTCTGAGCATGAGCAGATGAGTCTCAGGTTTAAACAATGCCCAGTCCTCCATCAGACTCTGTTTATCTACCAGCCCTTTAACCCGCGTGATGCTCAACTCACCCTCCCCATATACATCAGGCATTGTGCCCAGACAAAGGCTTGTTGCTTTGAGCAGTGAAATTTATAGCCCTGTTGTTTTATTCTACATTTCCCCAAGTGCTAGAGGAAGTCAACTTTTCTCTCTTTTTATTAGTATCTGCTCTGGATATCAACTTCTTCGGTAACTGCTAACTCAGATTTTTGATTTGTTTCAATTCTTTGCAAATTTGTCCCACAGTGACCAAGCAACTTTGTTTTTGATCTCCAAGCCTTTTCTGGTGTCTTTATTGGCCTCTAATGAAATTCTCTCTGTACCTCTGTTCTCACCAGGCATGGAATGGAGACACATGATTCCTCATGTGTTATGGGAAAGCTGCCTATTTTTTTAATGTGCTGTCCTTTTCTTGGTGATGGAGCACCTGGAGACACCCCTTAGATAGTGTCTTGTAAGCTTACTACTGTTAATCTCTTAGAATGAAGACAGATAAAAGAATTCTGGGAAGAGCAGGCTGGCTGCATCCAGTTGGGTATCATGCTGGGTATCAGATTCCAGCTACACACTCACAAGCTAAGAATCTAAAGTTAACTTAGCATTTATTATCTTTATTTGAACGTGAAGAACAATTGTGGGGATTAACTGAGATAAGATAGGAAAGGGGGGAGGAAAAGGAAGGAAGGAGGGAAGAAAGGAAAAAGAAAGAGAAAATGAAAGAATTGTGGAAGGGGAGGGGAGGGAAGAAGATAGGAGAGGGAGGAAGAGGGGAAAGGAATGGAGGGAAGAAGATAAAAGAGGGGAAAACTTGAGAAACAAACAAAGAAGAAAGGACAGTACTCCACACTGCTTATTCACTCTGCTCCGTCCTCCCTTCCAAGGCAGTCTATAATCCATCACTGTTGTCTTCCTTTGGAAGCTGTTATGAAGAGTTTTAACAGTTCGGTTCTCTGTTTGCTAGAAGCGGACGGAAGAATTCTCCTTATCTCCAATATTAGAACTTGTGGAAAATCAACACAAGGGTATAACATCTTTCACCATCATACTCGATAATAGCACCTAACCAGAAAATGCACAGAGACTTTCACTACCAGCGCAGCTGGCCAGAATGAGAAGCGATTCCCCCATTGATCTGGACAGATAAAGGAGAAAGTGTACATATCTGCCCTCATTAAAGATGGAAGGCTTGTCTGCAGCTTCTGACTTGAAAAACTAACCATACAGGGGGTGAAAGTACAGCATATGCCTGAATCTTGTGTCTGGTTTCCCTTTCTTCTCATGTCTTCAAGAATCCTCTATGAAGACAGCCCTCTTAACGCCAGTAGAAGTCTGTACAGTTCTGAGCCGTTTACAAATGACATTTGTCCAATACTGCGATTTACTAAGCATGATTGAAAACAACAATCAGGCCACAAGTGATATCTAGGAAAAAAAATTCAACAACAAAAGCATTAAGAAACGAGACAGCTTTCGAAGGCCATGAAAACTTATCCAAAAGGAAATATATCACTCAGATATTTACAAAATTGCTGGTGCAATTCAGGCTTTCTCAGTAGCAACGAGTTTTATGTCCTAAAGAGAGTTTGTGTCTAGAGGTAATTGTGTTCTGCAGCAGTTCGTAAGCCTGGGCATTTACACTGGCAATTCCAGATTTATAGGAATAGAAGAAATTTCCGTGCATGATATACTGTACAAATTGTATGTAATAACCACAATAAAAAATTTCATTAGGCCTGCTATCACCAACCACCAATTCCCTCAGGAGAATTTATGTGCAAACTTCAGTTCCGTTTACCATCTGGGATAGTCTTTCGAGGATGAGTAGCCCCGGGTTCCTTAGAAAGGCAAAGGAATATGGATACACACACACACACACACACACACACAAATTTTTAGGACTAGATTTTCACACACAGACAGCCTTTGTGTCTGAAGAGCAAGAATCCACACATGCTCCTCAGCGGTTCGGCCTCCATCTCGCACCTCCCTGTGATCACTTCAGCAGCTGTCCTTAAATTTTGCAACTCTCAAATTGGAGCTCTAAGTCCGTTGCATATTTTATGCAACCCATCACTGCGGTGTGGATGCAGATTTCCATACTTATAGGAGAGGAGGCAGGAACGTGAAAGACAAATTGGGTCATCTTACAGTTTGCAGCTGTGAAATCCATTTCAAAATTGCAGCCTTGCAGGCCTGAGAGGTTTCCCTGGACTCAATGGAGATATTATCATGACGTCGCCAAGGAATAGCATTCAGGCCAGGCTGTGCTTCCAGGCGAGCAACATATGTCCCCATAAAACAGCCTCTTTATGACCAGAGTTTCTGTGCATATGTTACAAATGGTGACAACCTGCAGCTCATCTTTGGTGAGGAACCAAGAAATTAAAAGCCCTCACCATCATTTCCCTGAACGGAAGGAAGCATTTAATAGGAAGAATGACTCTTTAGCCCTGCGGCATCCCTCCTCAATGCCCCATCACTACCCCTGTGGATGGCACATGTATGTGTGACTGACATTGTCTTGTCGCCACTGTTCCCACAGAGTGGAGCAGGAATATCTGCAGCTCCACACTTGATGGATTAAAAAGCATAAGTTTCAGAGTGAGGAATTAGGCATGTGAGGAGCATTTGGAACTCTTCTCTGAGACTGTGCCCTTGGTCGTCACCTCAATCTAATTTGTTAAAATTTATTCACCATATGTGAGCGCTTACACTTGACAGTGTACACATACACCTTCATTTCTTTCCAAGAACCCCCCAAAATCGACCCACTTTGGAAATAAGAAATACTGAGTTTAAGAAGCTAAAAACCTTTTCTATTGATTACTGAATGTGGGGGTGGGGTATAACGCAGGCAGAGTGCTTGCCCTGCCCTGTGCACACAAAGCTGTGGTTGTAATTGTCAGCACAGCCTAGAATAGGTGTGGTGGTGCATGTCTATAATCCCAGAACTCAGCAGGTAAAAAACAGGTTGATCAGAAGTTCAAGGTCATCCTCAGATACACCATGAATTTTTAAGACCAGCTTGTTATACATGAGACTCTGTTTTAAAAATAAATAATGAGCACATACCAGGCACCATACTACATGAGCATTAAAAATGGGGTCCTTAATGCATACCAGCTATGACTGATGGTATATGCAAGCATCCCTAAGTCTAGAAGTGTGTTCATCATTACACATCACTCCTGTTTACATGGCAGGTTGCTCCTGGCAGAGCATGGGAAGCTTCCCACTCATCCTCACTCCTATTCCTCACAACTCCAAGCAGTGGTTCCTATCTCCATTTTGCAAATGACCAAGCTGGGACTGTGCTTGCTCCTGAGAACTGACAAAGGTCACATCACTCGAAAGGGACAAAGACACAATTTGAGGCTTGTTTCTCCAGAGGGACAGCTCCTCCTGGATCTCATCAAGTTACCTCTTGTCTTAGCATGTTGAGCTTCGCTTTTGACCAAAATGAATTAAAAATATTTCGGAAGACTGTAAAAACACTCTCTTTTTTTTTCTCCTCAGAGAAACATCAATTCCTTCATATTGAAGACATGTGAGGTAAAGACAGCCAGAGTTCCAGAATCAAATGGCCTGAGTTTGTATCTGACCCCCACTGGGCTATATTCACGGAAACTACACTGGGTTTTATTTTGTGTTTGCACAATGAAGCAAAGTGCCTGTGACTGCAGCCAGTGTTCAGTGTACATTCTAGACAGCCCAGGATAGAATCTAGTATCTCTTAGAGCATATGTGTGTGTGTTATGTGTGTACATATGCATGTGCAAAACTGTGTATCTATATATGTGTTGTACACACATGTGGAAGCTAGAGGTCAACATAGGTGTCTTTCTCAGTCCTTCTCCACCTTATTTTTTGACATAGGCATTTCAGTGAACCTGGGACACAACAGTCTGGCTAGACTGACCAGCTAGGAAGTTCCAGGGATCCACCTGTCACCGTTTACCCAAAGATGTGAACACAAGTGTGCATTGCCATGCCGTGATTGTTTTATGTGGGCTTTGGGGAATTGAACTCAGGTTCTGGCATTTGGCTGGCATGCACTTTACCAGCTGAGCCATCTCTTCAGCTCCTGTTTAAAGCTCATCAAATTTTAATTATTCAAGAACATTTTGCCTCCTGGAAAGGAAACAGGTCATTTTTAACATATATTTTTGATTGATTCTTTGGGAATTTTACATCCCACACCCCAATCCTGCTCATTTCCCAGTCCCTCCATATCCACTCCTTACCCCTGTCATGCCCACCCAAATTAAAAATATTAATAAAAACAAACCAAAAAGAAACCACTTCTTTCCTCCATTTTATTTTCTGCCTGTCCAACACTTCTTCATTAATCTTAGTGACATTGTTACACGGTATGTCCAGTTTCATATTCCTTTGTCCAGTAAACTTTACTCACAAATGTTCATTGCATTGAGTTGTTGGTCTGGCTCAAGGCCTCTGGCTTCTGGTGCACCATCAATACTGGACTCTCACCAAAACTCCTCTCTCACATCCTGCTGTTTTCCCAAGTCATGGAGATCCTGCAGCTGTGGTTCCAAAGGACAATCTCTTCACAGACTCTGGCAGGTCAAAGATGGGGTATATGTCAAACTGAAACAACCCAAAGCCCTGGATGTGGATATGGATGGTAGCTTATTTGGTCACTCTGGGCCACTGGGGCTGCCCTCCTCAGGAAATGGATGGAACCAGCTCTCCCACACCCAGTTGTGATGGGCAGGGCCAGCTTTTCTGCTGCAGTGGCCAGCAAGGGGCTGGTTCAGATCTCTCAGGACCAGCTCAGCACAACCCTAGGACTTCAACAGGCATGGTTCCTATAGGCCCCTGTGGTAACATGGAGATCAACACAGATCACAGCTACAGCAGGACCAGGGACCCAGACATGAGTCTAGGCAGCAGCTCAAGCCCGGATGTCACCATGGACCCAGTGGCGGCACAGGCCATTCAGTCCAGCATGGCCCTGGTAACAGCATGGCCCTCAGACACCAACATGTCCACAGGTGATGGCCCAGACCCCAGGCGTCCATGTGGTCTTTGATGGCAACATGGGCCATGGGCATCAACCCAGTAACTGCCCTCAGCATCAGCCCGGCCCCAGACATCACCATGGCCCCTGTGGCAGCACAGGCCACTAAGGTCATTACAGTACGTTTTCTATCAGCCCAGGCCATGAGGCCCCAGGCAGGCCTGTGGATTTCTTCCACCAGCCTGGGCTATAGGTAAACAGTATTTTTAAGCTCCAAACTAAACAGAAAAACAAGTTTTCACTAGAATATGATAAGAGATACAGAGGCAAAGGTGGCTTTCAAGAAGTTCTGTCAAATGTGAGGGAATTGTTTTAAACCAGGGGTCTGAGCATGTGCAGTGTCTACGCAATGAACACTTCTCAGAAGGTGGATTTGCCTGAGTCTATAATTGCTTACTTCATGCACACTGTCCAGGAATCAGTGTTTGGCATTCTGAGGAAGGTGAAAGTAAACTGAAATGCAAAATTCCAGTTACTGCAGGAGACTGATGCAAGAATGCAATGAGTCATCAGAGTCCCAGGCAGTGTGCATATGGCTGAGGAAAGATCCAAGTTGTCCTTACAGAAGAGTATGTATATCACAAATCATTTATGTCGTGAAGGTGGAAATGAATGGAGGAACTGAAGGAAGGTAGTCGGTTTGAAAGAGGGGAGGATGCAGAGGGTGATGGTGTGCAAAGGGCGATACATTGTGTGAAAGTGTCTGTACGGAACCAATTGCTACATACAATGAACATGTGACTACAAGACTATAAAGGACAAACATAGGCGTGCTTTAAGAAGGAGGAGCCTGCAAACAAAGGTATTGATGGACGACAGAGGAGAAGCAGAGGAAGTGACTCGGGTGTAAAGTGGGAAATACATATCGAGTACAACCCAAGAGAAGAGACACTGAGGGTCCTGCTGACAGATCTCAGCTCACCTTGTGGATGGACACAAATGAAGAGCTGACTGTGTACAGAAGGCGTATTACTTAAGCTAACTCTGTTTCAAATCATGAGGATGAGGACGAGGTAAAGACAGAGGAGGAAGAAGATAACATAGGAAGAGAGCAGGAAGAGGAAAAGAAGAGGTGGAGATCTAGCAAGAGGAGGAATAAATGCTGCTATCTGCTGGTATCGACAGAAGCAAAAATATTCTAAGTTATAGAATATTGATCCCGACCCTCTGTCTGGTTCATTTGAATTGTCAACTAGATATA
Organism: Bramus lutescens; assembly: GCA_001685075.1. NCBI lineage: Eukaryota > Metazoa > Chordata > Mammalia > Rodentia > Cricetidae > Bramus > Bramus lutescens. Next base: position 17,625 of record LOEQ01003240.1, on the reverse strand, counting down.
ACTGATAATCACCTGGGAAGAGGGTCTTAATTGTTTATATCAGGTTAGACTGTGACTGTGTCTGTGGTTGATTGTTTTGGTTGTTCATTATAGGGAGACCCAGCCCATTCTAGGCAGCATCATTCCCTAGGCAGGGGGTCCTGAACATAATAAGAAAGGAGAAAACAAGCCGAGAGCAAGCAAGCAGGCACGAATTTGTTCCTTTCTTCTCTTTACTGTGTATCACCAGCTTCACGTTCCTCCTTTGTCTCCCCATAATGATGGACCGTAACCTGAAGTCTGAAACCTAAAAAAGCCCTTTCACCTGTAGGTTTCTTGTCATGGGAATATTTTATCAAAGCAATGGAAATGAAATTAGAACACTCCCCATATGCCTTCCCTTGTTTCCATGGTAGCTTTATCCCTGAGGGGATGTTTCCAAGCAGAGATAAGAATGGACACCACCACATCTAGATAAAAATGGCCACCAGTACTTTGAGATTTATCTGCTACCTACTTACATAGTATCTCAAGAAAGGACTTGTTTCTTTAGTGGGTACCAGTCTCTTTCCCTGGCTTTTGCGCATTTTTGAAGTAGGAAGAAAAGATGAGAATATGCGATGGTTTGTTTGGTCAACATGTAGTCAGGTAATCACTTTTGAAATGAATTAAAAACAAACACAGCATAACTTGCTGTTTACTCAACCACATGGAGAATAGAGAATTTCTGTTCTATTGATGGAGAATATAAAACATATATTAATCAGATAATGGGTTATGTGTCATAGCAATTAATCTCAGGAGTCAAGTGACTAGAAAGCACACAGGTCTATTTCTCACCATACTGCACATATGACTGTGGTTGAGAGGGTCATAGAATGGGTTCCTTCCATCACATTTTTCCAAGTTGGATGGGGAAATGTGCACCCAAAGGAACAAAATTTGCTAACCTAAGAAAAGTTAAGTATGGTGAATTCTTCACACTGACAGTTAAAAGATTCTATTTAGAAACTACCCATGCTTCTTTTCAGCTGGGCTCCACCATAAGATCTGTAGACACACCTAACATGGTAGGGAAGCAAATTTCATCATATGATGCTCCTGGAAGAGAGGAAGACTGGAAATATTTTCAACATCATCAAAAATAACACAAGTAAAAATAAATTGCACATATCCTCTGCAAGAAGATAGATGGGCTATAGCCACATGAACCTTGGACTTCTGAAAGTAATTAATGCCATAACATATTTATGTTAGAGATGGATATATCATGATAGTCCCAGTTACTCAAGTTTGGGCTGTTGTGAACCATTCCTCATTGAGATAATTCTTTCTTCCTTGTCAGTTATTTATGTTGCAACAGTGTGCTTTTGTCAACAGTGTACAAATCTGTCAAATGATCAGAACTTTTTGTCAAACTTTATTTCAGGGATACAATATTGTAGCAATGTCTTATTATAACAAAGCAATTAGTGACAAAATAATGACATGCATAACAGCAACAATGATTTATTCAACTTTTTAAAAACATATCTTAACAGAATAAATAAAATCAACAAAAGTCATACGACATTTGATTTGTTTTGAAAATGTTCTCTTCTCTTTCCACTCCAAACCCCTTTCAACCCCAGCACTGTCTGCTGCTCTTATCCCACCAACCATGTTGTCAAGGCAAGAGCTATCAAAAAATCCCTTTGAAGATTAGAAAATTATATTACATAACAAGTCGTTATTTCGTTTTGTTCTGATTTTAATCTCTCTCTCTCTCTCTCTCTCTCTCTCTCTCTCTCTGTGTGTGTGTGTGT
>LOEQ01003239.1:81181-118839 GCA_001685075.1 Bramus lutescens | reverse complement strand
CATGGCTAACATAGATCAAAATAATGGGTTAATATAAGCAACAAGAGCTAATAAATAGCCTGATCTAATGGGCCAATCAGCTTTATAACTTATAGAGATCTCTGTGTGATTTTCCTTGGGGCTTGCTGGCTGTGGGGTATCAGGTGGGACAGAAACCCCAACAAGCAGGCCTGCTCTTGTTACACATCTCAAACAAAGCAATTATTTTCCACAGACAGACTGAGAAATTTGTGGAATATTTTGGGGGTCTTTGTTTGAATTTGTTTCTCTAATCAATTGATGAGGATGCTTGTGTTTAGAACAAAAGATGCCCATTTTAGATTGAGTACACAACCATGCATCAAGTAGCTAAAGAGTGCTCCCTGGAGAAGCTGATACTAGACATAGACTAACAAATCGATGCAACTGTGTCGCCAAAGCATTTCTGCTTATTTCTTCATACTTTGAGCCACATCTATCAAGACCTTTGTGTGGAATAAAGCTCCTATTTGCTGTTGTGATTTGAGCGTAACAATAAAGAACTCAGACTCTACCAATCGGACCCCATTGAACTGTTCTGTCTTTGAGTCAGATCTACAAAGAGTCCCACTGCTCTCCTTTCTCGCAGTATCAAGCCATTTCGAACACACAATGTATCACATGAGATTGCCTACTTCTAGAAATAGAATGCCATTGTGAGCCCACCCCTCCTTAACTGTCTCAGACAACAATTGAAACATCAGGACACAGAGGAAGAGGTCAAGGTCAAAACATGATGCTATACCTCTGCCCTGTGCCTCCCAACATGCCAAAGGCTAAAGCTGCTTTCTTTCTTGTCTGTGACCACAGTGGATGAGGAAGGATTAAAGGCAATAAAGGGGATAAACAGCCAGATTATTTGGCTCTTGACCTGCATAACTTCATGTACTTTCCAAGATTTGCCCATGAGTAAAACAGGAATTGGAGAGATGGTGCCCTGCCCGTGAAAAGCAGCCCATCATAGAGCCAAAGACCGCTCTATCTCTTGGTAGTAGGCATGCGAGGAGGTCCCTGGACTCTGATGATCATCCATTTTCCTCTCTTGCCAAGTTCATGAAAACTAAAGTTGAAGCTTAGATCCACTGCTTAGCGCATTGGGGAGGAAAATATGCTTTTTGGTAATATCCAGGTTTTCATCAGAATGCTTTATTTCACTTTGTAACAAAAAGCTATCTTAAATCAAAGTAAACCATGGAGCTCTACATGCTCATACATTCCATGCTGGTATATGTGCAAACAATCAGATGATAAAAATATGTATGGATGACAGTCCATTGGTAAATTAATTTCCTTAATTTTCAAAATAAAAACCATAGCACCATACTGGAATACAATATGTGGCACTGAAAAGGATGTCCTCTCTCTGTTCCTTCTGCCTTAAACATGTCATGCCTGTCTGTGGTATATGAACAGGAATGAAATGTCCTCAACAAACCCAAATCCAGAGACTGAGTGAAAGCACGTCTCCCAGAAAGTCTGGGTTCAGAGCTTTGGCATGAATGATCATACACAATTATTTATTAGGGCCATATAAAATGCTACTGTTTAACTACCCCACCTGCAGAAAAGACATTTCATATTGTCCATGTTATTACACCATGGGCTGTGTTAACCTGTGATTAAATCTATTACTTATCCCCAACTAGAAGGGTGTTATATTGAAAACTGAAAGACCAGCCTGATGGGTCTTTCATAGCCATGATAGAATTGGCTCACGATACATCCGCAGCAGAGGCCAGGGCATTCAGACAGGGCTGGCAGTCCAAGGCAGTGACTTTGGGTCTAACTCTGATGTCATGGGAGCTGTGAGAGAAACTTTTCCCAAGAGTCTGAAGGGAAATTTTCCAAACAAAAAAAAAAGTTGAGAAAGTTGCACTGCACAATTTGTACAATGAATCCCCACATGCTCACTCCCCAGATTGACAACTTTACTCCTACAATCGATTCTCCAATTTGCTCAATAACCTGAGTCTCTCCATTTACCCATTTAACTTTTTCATGGTGACATGGGTCACTCATGTCCATACCGCACAGGTTAAGTAGTCACTCAACGCTGACAGTGGCAGGAGTCACTGTGACACCTACCACCACACTTTGCAATCTGCACATCGGGGAGTTCCAGATTTACAGAGTTCTTTAAAGGAATGTTTGGACAACATGAAGTCACACATTTTAAGAACATTGTTCAAGAAATATTAAAAGATTTTTAATTATAGAATTAATTCAGCAAGCTTTTTTTAATCTGCTGGGCCAACTAATGGCTGGGGAATGAGATGAAATTGATAAAAGAAACTGAGGGAGTCAGAGAAATGAAACAATTTAGAGAGAAAGATGGTCAGGGCCCCAAGGGGTGGCACCGGGGAAAGAAAGTAGAGGACAGATTCAAGGGATGTTTTAGAAGTCAAAACGATAGAAGTAGATGATAGACTTTGTTTGAGGCAGAAAGAACAGAAAATGTCCAATTGACTTCAGCTTTCAGAATGGCCAGGGAAGCCATTTTCTGAGTTGAGTCAGAATTTGGTACAAAAGTTGAGTCATGAATCTGGATGTGAACACTCAATTGCAGATTTCAATGAGAAAATCTCTACTGGTGAATGTAGAATTACCCTTGCCTTCCCCAGCCTTCTCCAGAATCCTTGCTAGTCAACAACCAACTTAACCACAAGTGTCCACAGGAGTCCGGAATGCTTAGTACTAACTCAGGCTGAGGTCACTCAGCTGCTTTTGGGATCACCTGGAGCTTTGCGGTTGCAGCTTTCCAACAAGCACGTTTGTCTACCTCTGGAAGGTCTGAGGACCTGTAGGCCCAGCCCAACAGCCCACTGATGCTCTGAGAGAAAGAAGATACCAGATCCCAGGGACCTCAATGGAGGCCATACCTTTGTGATGGGCAGACCGGCTTAGGTCCTCTCAGGCATCAGAGAAGTCCTGGAAAGTCAAGCCTCTTCCTTTCTGTTGCCCAGAGTCCCCAGGGAAACAGCCAATTTACCCAACTCTCTTCACCCTGACCCTCGACTCATCCCTAATGCCAGCTGGATACAGGATGATTTGACTCCTCGGGATTCCCAGGAGTAAAATTTAACAAGATGCCCAGAGAAAACAGGACAACTTTCTGGTGTATATGCTGTCACTTCTCTTCTGGCTTTGGGGGCCTTGAGAACTTTGGTCACTCCTCCCCACATCCTTCAGAAAGACAGGAAATGGTTGAGGAAGAAGGAGCAGAGAGAGGACATCCTTGTCAGCTGACATGCAGCTCAGCGGAGGGAGAAAAGTGAAGCCGTGGACCAAGGCCTTATCGCTTTAAGAGAAAGGAGCAGCATATGAGCAAGGATGCGGCAATTAACACAGACCACAAAGGTGTGCAGAGAGATGAGAGACGAACTGCAACAACCACAGGGTGTTGCTCAGAGATGCTACTCCAAGTTGAGCGTCCTGCGAGGCAGGCCCTGACAGACGGCCAGAAGGGACTCAAGCAAAGAGCCACATCCTTTTTCACAAAAGGTCAGAGGGGCTTTCGACATGGGCACAATCTTGTCTTTCTGGAATTTTCTTCCAGTGCAACCACCACGTATAAGCTCACACATTCCTCCTACACCCCAGAAGACAGAACAGAACAGACTTTCCAGATACACTCATGAAGGGATTTTAACAGAGCCAACACCTTTCTTTTCCCAGTCCCATTTCCCCTTCTGACACTCCCCATGTCCCACGGCTGCTGTGAGCAAAAAAGTGAGTTCATCAGTGCTCAGGGCAGGTAATGACAATAACAGCTAATCTCTCTTGGGTTCTTACTGGCTTGTGCCAAGAACTTTCTCGTTTTTTCTTTGCAGTGCCGTGCCAAGCAATTGTGATATGTGGGATGACGCAATCCTTTAATTACTTTTACACAAGAGGAAACTGAGGTAAGGATGTGAAATCATAGAGCTGTTGATTTGATTCCAGACACAAAATATTTAATGTTTATTGCAAAATGTAAGCTACAGCCTCTTCTTGTCTTCTGAGCCCTGTCCTACTTAGGATCGCCCTCTGCCTGAAAAATATTCATACCTTTTGTGTGTAGACTCAATTAGTTCCCAGGACAGCCCCCACCCCCAGAATCTAAACACAACCTTCAAGTTTATAAGCCTTGGGACACCAAACTACTAAGCTACAGTATATAGAACTCAGCCACCGCCTCCACATGGGTGAGGAAGAATAAGAAAAGACCAGACGAGTGGCCCAGGGAGGGTACTTCCAACTTGCCCAGACCAGTGGCAGCTGGAGCGTGCATGGGAGGGAAGCTGACACCCTGCCCCAGGGAGGAAGGGGAAGATGCAGCATAGATGACAATCAAAGCCAGGGTAGGGAGAGCTGGCCCCCAGCCAGAGCGGCACCTCCTAGGAGCTCAGCAGCATCTCTCTGACTCAAGGTTACTGAGGCCATCTGCCTACCAGGAAAGTACAGGAAAGAAGGCCAACTGGAGCCAAGGCTGTAGGCACATGGCAGTAGGGGCCGCAGGGCCAGGTGTGCTGGCCCACCCGAGCTGTGTGTCTGCAGACCAACCCTGGCCTGGGGAGGCTTGGGGTGGGCCTGGCAGAACTCCCTTCTTCAGGGAGTTGGCTACCTATGATAGCATCCCAGGAAGTCAGAAATGAAGATGGGGCTAGACCAAAGTAAGGTCCCTTCCCAAAAGCTCCTGAGAATGGGGGTGGGGGTGAATCCTGGGATGATGACTCAGCAAACATCTAATTAGGAATTGAAGATTAGCGTTCTTCTACCCTCTCATCTAAAGAAAGTTACAGGAATTGGGGTGTAGGGGTGTGTTTTGATTTTTTTGTTTCCTTGTATAAATTTCAAGTATTCATGGGGCAGGGGTGCTATTTTTGATTGAAATGATTATAGACTCACTGGAATTTGCAATACTAGCACAAAACCTTGCTTCCCTTTGTCCACTTCCTCTCATGGTGACTTCTTTCAATGTCAAGTCAAACCCAGAAGACGGCATTAGTAAAACAGTGGGAACTAAGCTGCAGTCCTTATTTGATTTGCAAAATGTGCATGAAGTTTCATATTTAAAAAAAGTTTGCATTTACATTTCCAGGGCCTTGTCTCTGGGCGGTACAACTTTCCAGGACTATGAAATAAGGTTGGTGTTAGCTCAATTGGAGGGCGGAGAAGGAGACAAAGCAAACTTAAGAAAGAAAAACAGATGTGGACAACAGTCTCCCTTGGATAGAAAACAGGACTCTCTGTTGCTCAGAATCAGAAGACCACAGCCTGGAACCTGTCGCGAACTCCCACAGCATGGGCACACATCTGGGGACTTTCACAACCACTCCTTTTGCTTGGCCTATGTATTGGGACTGCACGGTGACCCACAGAAAGATAGGTTCACATGCTTCCCTCACTCACCCAGACATACATCAGCTTATTTTGGAAAGGGCTCTGTTTTAGCAGTTGGAATGAAGTCCAGGATACTGAGATGAAACCATCTTGAATGATCCATTTGGGTCTTAACATTACGAGAGACCTCCAGAGGAGAGAAACAGAAAAAAGTAAAGGCTTGTGCAAATAGGCTGACTGGAGAGATATGGCTCACAAGGAGTGCAGACAGCACCTTGAAGCTACAAGGAGCAATGGTGGATGCTTTCCTGGAGCCTTCGGTGTATATTGCTCTGCTCAAAACTTTATTCCAGGCTTCTGCACTCCCAAACCACAAAAAAGTACATTACCCCTGTTGTAAGCCAAATCTGTGCTCATTTGCTATGGCAGCCCCAGGAAACACATACATGAAAATGCTATGACACAGATGACTTTGTCCCCAAGGCTTTTACAAGGTGGACAGCCACTGCAACTTGTTCCTCAGGACCTTAGGAGTTGGTACACAAATGCTGATGCTACCTTACCCACACGGAAACTTAGACACAATGCAGTCCCTTGACTTGTCCAAGGATGCAAAGCCAAGGAATGGTGAGTCAATGACTCAAGTCTATCTCTGGCTCATTCCCAAGCCTGTGCTCCTCACTAGGATGCCTGAAGCCCAAGGAAAAGGACAGCTGATTGCTTGTTAGGGCAGCTCTGACCTCCCTGCCTAAGAGAAGAGGAGGAAGCCAGCAGATGACGGGAGATGGGGAAGGACTATTCCCTGGTGAGCCTCTTGTTTCCTTGCATCTCCGTGTGGAACAAGAGGTGAGGTGAACTGGGAGGATCCTATCAGCATTCCACAAAAAGAAGCCCTAGGTAGGGTACAGGGTTGAGCCTGTGTATACCTGAGCTAACAGCAGAATATCTGCTGGCATCTGCTGCAAGAGTGGGCATCTGCTCTCTCCTGGAAGTTTCATGAAGAGCCCTAGAAACAAGGTTATAAGCCAACCAGTTCCTTCCACACCTCTGAAGCCCAAGGCAGGCCAAGCTACCTACATAGTCCTTGCCTGGCCTGTTGGAGCCTGTTCCTACTGAGCACTCTCCCAATAGAGCTGAAAGAGTCTATTGTAACTGTTTATTTTCTATTACATGTGACATATATTAAAGTGAAAAAAAATTGAAGCATCCCCTGCTTGAATCCAGAACACCCAGAGGACAAAACCTTTTAGTTTCCTTCTAAGAGGTCCGTGTATAGGACTGTAGCACCAAATAAACACATTTGTCTCCTGCAAACAAGAACGATGCCCCATATCGACATCCTTCTGTATCCTTTTCTATTTGATGCAGCTGAAGAACTTTGTCCTAAGGAGGTTCATGTTTATGACAGCTTCTGAAGTATCTTTTCACACATGCTAATTGCACATCTCTGGCTAGGCCTCCCCAGAATAATCACTGGGGTGTTTCTAAAACTTCCTTCCTAAAGCTGGTTTATGATTGGCGTGCTGTGCACTTACCCTCACACACACATGTAAAGGGTATCCATAAAAGCCAGTCCTGGAGGAGGATTTCACACTTCATTGAGTATCTGCATTCTGAATTGTTTGAAGCTATGAAATTGCCTGCACAGAGCTTGTCAGAATGTATTCCCAGTCAGCAGTCAGGCCCTGTTTGCTGGGAAGATGTTATCAAGTCTCTTTATCTTTACAAGTCAGACAAGTAACAATAAGCACACGAATGTCATGAAAGATCTGGTGGTTTGATATTTGGTGCATGTATATTTGTGTGTGTGTGTGTGTGCATGTACATGTTTGTGTGTGTGTGCATATCTGTGTTTAAGAAAACACTGAGCCATATATTTAAAATTAGCATACTTAAAACCCTTCACTGCACACATGCTGTATTTAAGTAAACCTGAAAACACAACACCATGAAGGAAAACATGAAGCTAAGACTGAGCTATGCTGGGACCACCTTCTTATGAGGATCTTGAAAAACATTGTTGAAATCTAAAGATGGAATGGAGCTCCCACACAGGAGCCAAACACGTGGAAGAGGGCTTCAGACACAAGGAAGAACAATCCAAGGACAGGGAAGGACTCTGACTTATTTAGGGAAGTGAAAACAGCAAGCTATGGGGACTGGCCTCAGACGAGTTGGGAAGGTTATCAGGGGGCAGATCAAACAAGGCCTCTTGGGCAAGAGGCTTGAGTTATTTTTCTCATTGAAATGGGAAGCCATTGGAAGGCTGAGCACAGGAGAGGCGTGATACACTATACTTCTGTCTCTTGAGTCCCACGGCTGCTGTATGGGAGTGAGTTTTAGGAGGCAAGAATGGAAGCCTGAGGTAGAAGACTGCTCCATGCTTTGAGTAGAGATGTGGATGGGGTGATAATAAAAATTGGTCAAAGACTATTGCTTTCTGCTTGAGTCAAATAGGCCAAATGGGTGGTGCTAGACACCAAAGTGGGTAAGACTAGGCAGGCTTAAGCTGAGATCATGGTCTTGTGTTAATCATATTAAATCACGATGTCTAAGAAGTGGGAAACATCAAATTGGACCAGTCTGGAGAGAATAGCTAGTCAGCTGTGAAATACCTGACTTCATGCATCTGCTCATAGGCCCAAACCACATCATTCATGCATTGGGATTTGAGGGTATTATCTTTTGGCAGCTATGGAATCAAAAGCTCTCTATTTCATGGGCAAAGTCCTCTTCCCGATGTGACTGAAAGCTCTGTAAAAGAAGAGATTAATTAGTAAGCCTCCAGTAGCATTGTTCCCCAAAAGGGTACACAACTAAATTGATGGCTCAGGATAGTTTTTGTTTCAGGAATTCTAAAATATCTGTTATGTGAGCTCAGACTGGAGTTCAGTGGGGGACAACCTGGGGACAACCATTGACAGGAGAGGAGAAAATCCAAACTCCCAGTTCGTTAGGGTCACAAGATTAGAGCCACCATTTCCAACATCCATATGACCATATCCAGAAGCAGACATTGTTTGTGGTAAAGGATTTCACGCTACCTTCACCAAATGATTGTTCTCAGACAGCTCCTTCTGTGACAAACCTCCACTGCCCCCACATACACCAGGCCCACAACTGCATTGTCCCTTCTTTGACTCTTTGTCTGAAAGGGCCGGTTCTTATTTAAAAGGAAAAATATATGGGAATGCCAAGACTTATCAGTGTCCAGGGGAATAAATTGCTCTTTTCTGCTTATGAAGTGTTTTTTTTTTAAAGATTAATAGTTTCCAATGCTTGGATTAGAGGACACTACACCTTAGTCTGTTGGCCAAAGTGTAAGCTGTAACACACCAGCCTTTAAGAGGCCGAAATTCACCTCTTGTCACAAAACCTCCAGGATTCCTTCTCACCTAAGTAACTGGACAAATATATACATAAAACGTGTCAGCTCCCCAATTCGGCATGGTGGCACTCAGCTGTAATCGTAGCTGCGGGGACCTGGGGAAAGGAAGATTAGAAGTTCAAGACCATCCTCGGGCTTCCTTGAGAATTTCAGTCCAGCCAGGATCATGAGACCTGGTCTCCAAAAAGAAAAGGAAAACGTGTTTATGGTGGACTTATTTGTCAAGCAAAACTAGGAGATAATTTAAATGCTCTGCACCCGTTTCCACCACCAGCCCTAAGAAAAAAATGCAGCTAAGTCATTTACAGATTACAACACTTCCTTGAAGCTGCTACCATGGAGTGGAGTTGCAGAGGCTGATCTGTTAAGATGTGTGTGCTATGTTGTTAAGGCCAAGATAACGTTGTAAAATGGGATAATATGATCCCAGTTTTGGCAAAAATCCAGAGAGTAATATAGAGGAAAATCTGATACACTCATCTTTTCTGCTTAGGGTGGTTTCCCCCAGCACCACTGCCGCAGTGGGAGGGAGAACCTCAGATGACATGAAAGACTTTCACTTTTTACATAGTACATGGCTATATGATTCTCATATTTTCCATAAAATATGCTGTTCTTGAAATTAAAAGTAGTCATACATAAAAAACTTTGTACCTACAAAATTTTTTTGAAAGGCCTCAGGGCAAAGAATTAGCAGAGGTTACTGCTTCTAATAGCTCAAGAAAAATCCAGCCTCAAAGAACATGGAGAAGGGATCCCCAAGATCTGAGAGAGAATGATTCAGGTCAGAAGAGAGAGAGGGAGGGAGCAGGAAGCCCAGCGCCAGACCTTAAACTCAATGGAGTCCATGTAGCTTGCCTTCCAGGAACATGTTTGCACAAGGAATTAGTGACGGATCCTTTCCTGAGAGCTGAAACCAAAATATGAACAGACTGCAGGATTCAATCAGGATTCCTCAGGACCACTGGTCTCTTGGCATGCATCAACCAGCTGTCACCAAAAGCGTGATCCTGGTACCTCTAGGACCCTGCCCAAACAAAATCCTGCTTGGGTGACTCAGTGGGAGCATCCACCAAAAGCATGAGTAAGGCAAAAGTTTCGGGAGAGAAATGAAAGTCAAATACGAGACTTAAAATGTATCCTTAGCTCCACCCCCCAATTCTCATAACTGACTTTTGAGAACAGAAGGTAACGTGTGAGAGAGTGTGGGTGCTGGTCACGTTCTTTATCTTCATTCTGGGTGTTGATCCCAAAGTGTATTCAGTTTGAGACAATCCACCAGCAGTTATATACTTAATATGAGTACATACATGCTTACATTACCCCCAAAAATATTATTTATAAAATAAAATGTAAAGATGTCTATCAGTTTTAAAATATTAATATTAGGAGAGAGGATCCTTTGAACCAAATGGACATCAGTTAGGTATCCTGGAAAACCACAGAATACCATTAGGATCAGAGGAGGCCATGGCAATGAAGTCACCCATGAGGCACTATTTAAATACTAGGGAGTTACGGGTAGGCTGTGTGTTCAGGTACAGAACAATTCATATCCTGGGAATTTTGGCTATGTATTTGATGTTAACAGAAAACTTTCTGACAAGATGCACACAAAACTAAATGCCATGGTTACCCTGGGTGAGTCACTCTTGCTTTTTGGTTTATTTATTTCTTTGACATTTGATCATTTCCACAACTAATATTTTTAAATCATAACTTTTAAGGGCCTTTTAATCCTCTTGCTGGCTGACAAGTCCTTAAAATTCCTGACAGCAATGACTTTGTCCTTGCGCCATTTTCTCTGTCCGCTTTCTACAAATTTCCTCCAGGTGACTTGGTCCCACCATCACTTGGGGGAGGTGACTAAGTGTCTTCATTCTTGGACCCCTCCTCAGACTTGCTGAAGTGTAATATCTGGAATCTACAGTCTGTATGAGACTCTATTGCTCCTTGCTGCTGGAACAGTTTCAGGCACAATGGTGAATGTGTCTCTTTTTAGCACCCCGGCTTCCTTGACCTGTTTATCATATAGGGGATTATTTGATTTTTATGTTAGTCCCCTCCACTAGATTATAAGACCCTGAAGGTCACTGACTGTTTCCAGTTCAGCATAGGACTAGTGATATAAGACAGCCAATACATGAGTTCAATGAATGCAAAAATGAATGAATCTCCATCATCAGAGGGCTCCTGGTTCCCAAGAATGAGTTGTCTATGGTGGGCCCATTTGCTGGACCTGATTCAGGTGTGTTTGTACCTCTCTGGGGAGCTTAAGCTTAGGATCCCAGGCTGCCTTGAGTGGAGATGAGCCAGGCTTGGCCAGACAATAGGGAAAACCCAAAAGCTAATGCAACCAGCTGTAGAGGGAATGACCCAGTAACCCAGATTATACAGCTTGTTTTCCAGGAGCCAAGAGCTCTTTCCATTAACCTTAAAGGAACCATGGCATAAATCATAAGCTCTATGGTTCCCAAGATCAAGGACTCCTAAGGCCCAGAAGTTCAAAACCTCCCAACAGTACAAAAGAGTTTTTACAACTATGTGGTGTAGGACCAGCCAAGACCTGGATTCAACTTCTTCGGGTGTTTGTTGTGGTTAGGAATTGTCGCTCCCGTGAGCCTCAGTGACTGCACCTGTAAACAGAGAAAAGCAATACCACCTAGCTCAGAATGTCTGTGTGTCAGGTTAAGCAATCCATTCAGAAAACACACAGGACCTTATTGTGTGCGACAGCACTGTTTGGGGTGGTAGAAAGTCAGCAGGCCTGTCTTGCGGGTGCTAATTCACAGAAAGGGTGCAGAGCACAAAGCCATTGCTCTCTAAGGAGAGAGCTGAATTTCAATGGCAAGACCCTCGAAAAGGCAGTAGGAGCACACGAATAGTAGATGTCCCCCACACAAGGCCTTGCCAGTTGCAGCTGCTCTCTGCACAGGTCATTGTGGCAGGACACAGTGGCAGTTCCTCTCAAGGTCTTGAAGACCAGAGAAACAGGAGCTGCGTAAACAAAGATCCGCGGGAGGACGGGACTGGAAACCAAGATGTGTGTCCCCAGCCACAGTGTGGGCTCAGCAGAATCCACTGGCTGTGTTTCTTGGAAATAACTAACTCTCTTTGGCCAGAAGAAAACAAACTTAAACAGGAAAGCGCTTCATGATTCAGTGGACAACATAGGGCTCTTGAGTGGGCCAGAATATGTAAGCAGTGGCTTTTCCTTTCCATGTATCCTGAGCATACGGAAGAAGCCAGGTTTCCGGAAAGTGAATGTGATCTGTGGGGTGTGTGTGTGTGTGTGTGAAGTGAATGTGATCTGTGGGGTGTGTGTGTGTGTGTGTGTGTGTGTGTGTGTGCTCTGCATGTGTGCTGTGTGTGTTCTGTGTATGTGTGTGTGCTCTGTGTGTGTGTTGTGTGTATGTGTGTGCTGTGCATGTGTGCTGTGTTCTGTGAGCGTGTGCTGTGTGTGTATGCTGTGAGTTGTTGTGGAATAATCTTTCTGTACGCTGTGAAAAAGTGCCACTTTGGTTGGTTTAATAAAGAGCTGAATAGCCAATAGCTAGGCATAATTTCCAGGCACAGAGGGTACTGGAAAGAAGGGCAGAGTCATCAGCAGACACAGGTAAACAGATGTGCTTGAGGACAGGTAAAAGCCACAAGTCATGTGGCAACAGATTGATAGATACGGGTTAATTTAAGTTATAAGAATTATTTAGGAAGAAGCCTAAGCTATCAGCCTAGTTTTCATAGCAATAAGTCTCTGTGTCATGATTTGGGAGCTGGCTGATGGGACAGAAATAGTCTGCCTACAAACAGTGCCCAGTGTTGTCTGGGCATGTATATCTACATAAGACCCAAGAAAGCTTTTTAAAAAGGTTTCAAACACACAAAGGTAGAGCCAAATGTGGCTTCCTAGTCTCATGCTTCTCATGTGGCTGTGGTACACAGACATGTTTCCCGGCAGCTGCCTGTGGACCTGAGCCACCAATGCACCACGAGCTAAGCTGCGTGGTAGGTTTAAAGTTTTGCTCATGCAGACAGAAAAGGTTGCAGATAAACAGTAAAGCAGGTTCAGATGGAAAAATACCTCTGAACAGGTTGCAGTGCCTTTAACAGTGTGCATAGGCTTAATAAAAAATGGATATAGACAGCCATAGAAGAAAACCAAATAGTTTTAAAATAATAAAGTCTTTAATAAGAGAGCAAAATAATAACAAAAAAGTCATATAAGAATGGAAACTACACTAGTAGTCTGGATCCTAGATGGTGTCTTGTTAGCTTTGAAGATTTTAAATGCTAATGAAAATAATAAAAACAATAGCTGCTGAGAGACATTTGATCATGGACACTACTAAATTAAACCAAACTATATATTTTTAAAATGTCTTAACCTCAAAATGGATGTTGGACAATGTGTTGCATTGGGGGAGAGGTTATTTTGTTTCCTGTGGAAACAAAAGGCTGTGGATTCCTTCCGGATTAAAAGAAATCAGATTAGACTGGAAGAGACCGCTTGAGTATCTTGGTTACAGACGTGGAGAGGAAGCCAAAAAAGACTACAGGACAGGTGACGTGAAAACTGATCCCTTGACACAGAAGCAGCTCTGAGGTGAGATGAGACATGATAAATCTTGTTGGCTACAGAGTCCTCATGACTTATTATTACCTAACATCCTTTCATATGGTATGGATAGAGACTTATATTACAGTTTGATTATATAATCCAAACAGACTTATAAAGTTGACAGATGCCTTTTACCTGCTCAAACATAAGACAAAAAAATCTGACTGACTTGTGCACACCACACATTTCATACTTGTGTTTTGCAGATATGTATTTTACCTTTGAACGTTTATGTGTTTTCAGAGCAAGGGGATCAGGCACCAATAAAAATGGGTGGCCCAAGTGATCCAGCCTCTCAGAGTGTCTCTGTTTCAGTTTCCTCAGAGTTATGCATCCAGAACAGCTTCAAGGCTGCTGGCTGAGATGGTCCAGCCTCACAGACTACTCCAGCCAGGATTTCAGATAAATATTGAACTTTCCCATTTCACAGAGACTGAACAACAAATAATACAACTATATCTCCCAGAACTTGAACATTATCCCAATTTTCCTAAGGTCTCCTAAAGATACCAGCACTCCCAGACAACAGGAAGTAGTCTAGAGAGCACAATGCCCACATTCCTAAGAGGTGGTGTAGATAGTTTTTGGTCATTTGATGGGTTATAGATGTTTGTTATCATTTAGGGGGTTGGTTACAAGTTATTATTGGTCATGGTCAGGAAAAAAAATAGCCAAACAAAGGAGTTAGAGTTAAGGATCTCTTTCTGAAGGAAAAAGGGGGATATAATATAGAAATAATGGGATAAAATGGTGGATTTCTGAGTCTAGTTTTAAACAACCACTAGTCTCAAATAGTTTACATTAATATTGATTTTTGTACATTGATACAAATTTAAGGTTATTTTTGTTATACTGTGTATGTGTTTCTATTCTTGCTTAAGATATTGTACCTCTACTGCTCATTTAAAAATGTAATGTAAAGTTCTAGTTCTTGAAAATTATTATTACAAACTAGTTAGGATAATAGAAATATAGATTAGTAGTTAGTCACCTATAACAATCAAACTTTTACCCACACTAGATTTATTTTCAAGGTCAAACAGATATATTTTAAATAGATAAGTGGTCTTTGAACACTTCAAAGACCTACAGAATATGGCATTTAAAATGTTTTATATATGGCATTTAAAATGTTTTATATATGGCATTTAAAATGTATGGCTTTTCATGGCAGTAAATACATCTGCTCCCGGAAGCACCAAATTTACTTCAAAACATAATAATTGGCATCAAAGAATCTCCATATGGAATTTGCTTTTTTATGGCAAAAGCTAGGCATTTGGTTAAGAAACTGCCCTTGCCTTGACTGCTGACAGTATGCTGCCCAAACTGGATCAGCAGGACACAAAGAAAAGTAACTGCTAAACTTTGTCAAGACAGGGTAAGACAGTCCTTTAAAAAGTCCTGCTTCACAGAAAAGTCTGTCAAATATTCTAGGTCTGTAGACTGAATATGGATTCCCCAACATTGCAGAGGAAATTTGGATGACTGACCAGGCAGCTAGCTGTTTTTGTTGTTTCTTTAAGTTTTAGAAGTTGCTTGTTCTACACTTCCTATTTACTAAAATATTATATCCTTCAGGGGTCTTTGATGGATTTGAAGACTAGACAGTCATAGTTATAGTTTTCCTTAGTTACAATGGAAGATAAATTAGGTACAGAACTTTGAACTCACTAAGATAGTAATAAAATATTTCCTCCAAAATTACCAAATATAAATGGGCTAAACATTGTGAATGTAATTCTTAGCTGTTAATTGTTCTTATTGTATATAGTTTTACTGTATTAAAGTTTAAAATCTAAACTTATCTAGACAAAAAGGGAGAAATGTTATGGGATAATCTTTTTGTACACTGTAAGGAAGTGCCACTCTGGTTGGTTTAATAAAGAGCTGAACAGCCAAAAGATAGGCAGGATTTTCAGGCACAGAGGATGCTAGGAAGAAGAGCAGAGTTACCAGCAGACACAGAGGGAGAAAGACATGCTAGAGGACAAGTAAAAGCCACAAACCATGTAGCAACATGTAGATTGATATGGGTTAATTTAAGTTATAAGATCTAGTTAGGAACAAGCCTAAGCTATTAGCCAAGCTTTTATAATTAATAATATCTCCATGTCATAATGTGGGAGGTGGCTGATGGCACAGAAAAAGTCTGCCTACAATGTGGGGTGTGTGTGTGTGTGTGTGTGTGTGGTGTTTACACCCAGATCTCTGGTATTTGTACACATTTATATTTTCCTCTATATATTTGTTTATGCATGCACACATGAATTCATATGTGTTTGTATGTCCCCTGTGTGAATTTGGGACTATATGTGTCTGTGTGTATGGCTGAAAATATGAGTTTCTAGGAACATTTCTCAGAGGAAGAGAGGCTTGTGGTCCCTTATTTGTGTGTGTCAATATAAGTGTGATTGGGTAACTCAGCACACCTGCTTGGTGAGCAGGAGAGGAGATGGGAAGTAGATACATTAAGGAGAAACCCTGATGCAGGAGAGGGAAAGAGTCTTCAGGAAGCAAGAGAAAAAGGAGGCAGGTGTTAAGCAGAGACAGTGCAGGGATGTGCAAGGCTTTGACCAACCTCTCCAGGCCCTTCTGACCTCAGGAAATCAGGCAAGCTCTGTGGGCCTATTCAAATTCACCAAGATCTCAGAGATTCTGATACAGTCCTACTCAGTGAGCTAGCCCACCAGCTCCTGCACATTGGGCTGAACAGTAAGCAGACAAACACAAAAGGAACTTATAAACATGTGACAGCTCCTGACTGGGGAATTCAGACCTCCAAGGGATGCCCCTAAATAAAAGTGAGAATCCATGAGACACCCCTAGGCAGACCAACAGTTCCTTCTGAGCAAGGAAAGCATTGCAGGTGATGCTTCCCATCTGCCTGTTGCTATCCTCCCACCAACCCCAGGGAGCCAGACCCAGACTTGATTACAGAGAATGGTGTATTGACACCCAGGAATGGAACAGTAGCTGGGGCAGGGGGCAGCCTTGCTGAAGGAAACAAGGCTATTAAAGCAAACTGCCTCTTGAGAACAATGACATTAGATTGTCTGGGGATGGTGACAAGGCAGTCAACGGCCAGTGCCAAGACGACAAGGGCATGAGAAAGAACACTAACCAAGCCAGTGTGAAGACTCCACAAAATGAGCCCCTCCAGGGAAATGGTTTCCAAGGTTCATAAAAATCTGATCAAAGAATATTTCATTTCCACTTCGATAGTAAGTAACAGCTTTCCTGGGCTTGTCTCCCAGGCTAGGATGACTGGCAAAGCAGTTCATAAGGACAGTATCCTGGACACGAGTTGCTCCAGTCATAAGGACAGAGCAGTCTTGTGCTGTGTCTACGTTCTTCTAAGACCTTCCTGAACCTGAGAGGACACCATTCCCTGCCAATCCCACCACCCCAGCACACACACGGAGCTTCCAAAGGCAGAGATGTCCCAGTTTTTAGACCCCACATTTAAACACCTACAGAGAACACCACATCCTAAGACAAGGTCTGTCAGATCCCATCTAGAAGTTTGTTGTGAGATTCTGCACTGGTGGGAGAGGCAAAAGCAGGGGCTTGACCTTCAAGATGCTTTGTGACATGTTTCTTATCCAGTGGTATTAAGGTGCTTTGTGACATGTTTCTTATCCAGTGGTCAGAGGTGAGTATACAGGCACTGTCCTCTCCATAAGTCCACTTGAGGCACACTAGGGGGAAGCCCACCGACACAGCCTGAGATGGTCCCGCCCCTGCTATTTCAACCCTCCCTGTGGTATTTTGCCCCATTCCCAATGGAGATACTATTCCTCCTGACTGACAAGGAGTTTCAGGACCCCAGATAGCCCTATGTGTGCCTGCCTGTGATCCAGGACTGAAATCAAACTGGAACTCAAGCCTTGGCAGTAAATGGCCTCGAGCTCCTATTATCCCCGAGTGTGAGCCTTTCCAGAGACCGCCTTTAGAGAGAGGCAGAAGCTTGGGGCATGGTCACTTTACTCTCACTGAATTCCAATTACTGTCATCAGGAAGAACGAGAGAGAGGGAGACTGCTATGCCCTGGCACTGAGACCAGCAAAGGGTAGTAAGCATGAATTATGCATCACGCAGGCAACAGAGATAAGAGCGGAATGGGGAAAATCATAACCCTATTAATAATGGAAGTGCAGTTTGTAAACTCTCCACCAGGAATAATTTGCATTGCAATATAAACAGGGAGCATAATACAGAGCAGCCAGCAACGGTGCTTCAGTAAAATGTTAAAGGCACCATTTCAAACATTAAAAGTCATGATTAAATTATAAGAATTTGCTCAGCAGGATGTACAAGGAGAGGGCATGTACTCCGACTCGGTCTGAGCCAGGGTCAGCCCTCATCCGCATGGCTGTGAGGGGCATGCATGAACCAAAAGCATGGTTTCTTGAAACCTTAATAGTTACGCCTGTTAATTTTGGTTCTGAGTGTTCCCTGTGTGGCACATTCTAAGCACTTACATGCAACCACTCATTTGACTCAAGAAGCAACTCTAAGAGGGTACTTGAACACCTCATTAAATAAAAGAGAAAATGAAGGGGCAAAGAGGCTGAAAGACCTGCCTTAGACTTGCAACCAGTAAGGCAGAAGGCTTGAGCACAAATGCAAGCAATCTAGTCCGTGAACTGCCGTCCTGAGCCCTGGCTCTACCGTCTCTCCAGTACCTCTCCCACCCATACAAATGCAAGCAATCTAGTCCGTGAMCYGCCRTCYTGAGCYCTGGYTCTACCGTCTCTCCAGTACCTCTCCCACCCATACAAATGCAAGCAATCTAGTCCGTGAACTGCCGTCCTGAGCCCTGGCTCTACCGTCTCTCCAGTACCTCTCCCACCCATACAAATGCAAGCAATCTAGTCCATGAACTGCCGTCCTGAGTTCTGGCTCTACCGTCTCTCCAGTACCTCTCCCACCCATAGCTCTCAAACAGGGATGTGGATGAAAAGCTGGTGACGATGTTTTCAAATAACTTGATAACACTTCAAAACTGCAATCCAATGTCCATCAAATTATCCTGTGTTTCTGAGAATCTCTTCTCAGGGAATAAAAAAGGGACATTGCATTTTGATAGGTACTAAAGCATGCCATTGGTTTAGATGTTGATAAGTAAAATATTTGCAAATAGGGATGACTTTTTATTACCACATGACCATGGGGGGAAATAGTCAAATAACCTCAATGTAGGTAATACCCATCAAACGGTTAAGTAGACGATGGTAAAATTGTCTCAGCTGTCAACAGGGAGGCAGTAAGTAAGGAGTTTGCCATAACGTGGAAAATTCACTTATTCCCGGAAGCAAGATATGGAAGAGTAGACTCATGGTGAACCTCCTGAGTAAAGCAGCATGACAGATACCCTAGGTATGCACCCCGCAGAACACAAACCTTAATTTGTCTGTGTCCTCTCCTACTTTCTTCATTTTGCCAGGATGAGCTGCCTTTGAATAGACAATTTGTATGAAAACACACATACATATATATGGACTGAGTGATGGGCCAGGGACTTGACTGTGGTGCTTAATGACAATAAATTTGAAGGAACATCACTCTCTCAGTTATAGGCAATAATAGACACTAAATAGAATGGAAAAGCCCTCTTCATTCCCGCTTCGCCATCCCATCTGTGGTTCCCACCATCCCAGGAGGGCCCCATCATTCCCATGAGCATATCCTTTGCTACATTGTCCATACTGAGGTGCCCGGAGAGAAGCATTAGGACATTCTTCCTCACGGTGACCACATCCCATAGGTTGTTTATTTTTCTGTCTCAGTGTTAGCCATTGGGGAATCACTGCAGTCATTTGTCTGTAGAGCCAGAACCTGGTGTCACTTATTTCAAGGAGAACAAAGTGAACAGAGTTTTCTAAAAGTTGGAGCTAATGATGAAGTTGGTAAGGCATAGGCCTCACTGACTGTCCTAGTTCTGTGCCAGCCACCTAACTGCGATCTACCTAGGGGAATCACCAGACTCTGCACAACGATCACCCATAAAATAAGAATGTCTCCCTGGAACACAGCAGGGCTCTTCCTCTGCCCGTAGACTGTATGAATGCAAGCTCTGATGGAGCTGGGATAAACGTGAACATGGAATAGAAATAAAGAGCATTCAGGTGCGTGGCAAATTCAGGCCCATCTGCCTGGACAGCAGTGAAAAAGTGAGGTGTTCGGGCTGACACAAGATAGCAAGTGAGATGAGACTGTTGGGCTGTGAATGGGTGTCTGTATTGCTCTTGATTGGCCCATCTGAACTCTGTCAGAGATGGCTGCTGCTCCATCCAATAGCATAAGAGATGACTTTTAGGGAAGGAAATTCCAGTGGCGTGTACATCGGGCCTCTTCTGGCAGATGAGGAAGCAGGGAAATTGAACAGATTCTCTCAAAGGAAGTGGCTTCTAAGAAACAAGGTGCCGCGGGACTGAGCACCTAGAAGACTCTTGAGGTACCGGAAAGTTCAGAGACTCTGGGCCACCATGAGAATAGAGCAGGCAGCCAGCTGGACCACACTGTTCTCAGCACATTATTGACATTCCAGCACGGAGAGGCAGAAAATTAATTTTACCCTGGCTTTCACTCCCACACACTTAGGTCTCTCTTCTTGCACAGGGACCAACCAGGCCACAGGAGGGACTGAGACTTGGGGGATGACAAATGACCAAGTGGTCCAGAGGTGGAGACATTCCATCCCTCCCTTACAGGGCTAGACCTAAATGCCAGGCACAGTAGCAGGCAGCAAATGCCTGTCAGCTCCCAAACATGAACATCCTTTTAGGGTTGCTTGCCCAAGCTCTGCTTACCCGAGAGAACTTTCCTGCCATCTTCCTTTCAGCTCCTAGACAGGTACAAGAAAAGGTCAGAGACATAGTAAAAGCCTGTCTCATTGTTTAATTTCATTCAAATAGCATCTTCGTTGCCTACCTTAGAATTCAGGGACATCACACCTGAATTAGAAAGAAGGAAATTTCATGAGTTGTACAGAGAGAGTGAGAAGTGGGGGAACCCATTGATCATCCATTAGGCTCTATGGACTAAGCTCTGCCTATACAATTTCTTTTATCCATGACACCTTCATAAAGTATTATTTTCCTCATGGGACCCACACAGAAGCTGAGAATTGTGGAACTGACATCACTCTCCAGGGCTTGCTTTCTTTCTCTCTACTCAGTGATGAATAAGTTGGGGTAGCCTAGGGTAGCCTAGTGTCCTACTATTCAAAGCGTAGTCCATGGACCAGTGCTGATATCCTATGGAAGTCTGTTAGAAAAGCAGAATCTCGGGTCCCTCTGCAGACCCACTGATTCAGAACCCTCATTTTAAAGAAGTCCTTAGCTTATTTGTGGTCTGAGACGTTCTGCTCTGGAGCAGAAGCTCTCTATCTTCAGAGTACATTCGATTTGTCTGGAAGTGAGCATTCCTGACTCTTGAGATGGAGGTTGGAAGCCCAAGAATTTGCACTTCAAGTATCTCTAGTCTAGGGACATCCTGAAGACCTTGGAGTATTTGCATTCTCTTATACTTCATAGGCATTTGTTGAGGGTTGGCTGAGCTTCTCCTTGTGGTTGATGAGCCCTTGTGGATCCGTTTGGAATCCCAGCTCATATTCCAGTGGGGCCAGACACACTTGACAGCAATGGAGTCGAAACCATAGCTACAATGGACTCTAATGGCACTGAAGAAGAGGGAGGAGGTAAAGTGAGTCAGGGGTTGAGCAGACAACGTAGTCCATTGTTATGGAGATATTAGCTATAGACACTTTCCTTGACGGCTCATGAGGAGGCAGTGATGTTTTACTCATAAGGTACCACAGACACAGTGTTTAAAGCTTATTTAAGACCCTCCAAAAATATTATGTCTTTTAAATATATGGGCTTGGGCTAGAAAGATGACTCAAAGGTTAAGGGCACTGGCTGCTCTTCCAAAGGTCCTGAGTTTAATACCCAGCAACCACATGGTGGCTCACAACCATCTGCAATGAGACCTAATGCCCTCTTCTGGCCTGCAGGCCTACATGCAGACAGAGCACTGCATACATAACAAATAAATAAATTTTAACTATATGGGCTCAGTAGATTTTTAGAAAACAATTGTACAGTAGAAATAAATGTAGCTACAAAAAGTGCATATGGTAGCTATCGAGTGTAACTCTTCATGATGCATATGTAATTAGAGGTGTGAGCATATTGTAAAACACTTTTGATGATGCAGGACTGGACCTTCCAAAGTTAGAGACATCCAGCCTACCAATCTCAAAGTGTCCTAAGCAGTCTTGGCCCCAGGAGGGCAGGACAGTGCTTAGCATTGCCTCAGCTCTTTACCCTGTAAGGACAACCCTGCTTTTCACTCCCTCTGCCTATGAACATTCATTCCCCCTCTAACAGGGTCCCTGGGGCCCACAGTGGCAGGACACCCTGGGGGCCTTTCTTCCAGCTAACTTTTAACATTTTCTCCTGGTTCGGGCCTGCAGTTCTGATGGCTGATGCTGTTTGTCAGTCACCAGCCAGGGGTCACTAGGAACATTTGCCCAGGTGCTTGTCACAAGCCAGGACTGGCCATCGGGGCTGACACCTTGTCAGGTCGTCACCACAACCTGATCTTATTGCCCTTTACATGTCCCACCCAAAGCCACATCAGGAGACATTGGTGCCTGAGAAGGGACCGGTCCCTAGAGTTCAGATTCACTCCCTGTACCTCAGGAGGAAGGCTATCCTGGAAAAGCAGGCAGTGGGGGTTTGGGCATCTGTAAAGCACTGAAAATCATAGCTTTTGTGACCATGTGAGGGTGGCTGAGATATGACAAAAGGCCAGGGAACAACTGCCCAGGAAGGAGCAGGGAGTCACACAGACAGCCCCTTTCAGATATCAGCTATAAGGAAACAGGGGAGTACGCAGCCCAAAATGAACGAGGAAACACGGGAGTACACGGCCCAAAATGAACGAGGAAACACAGGAGTACACAGCCCAAAATGAACGAGGAAACACGGGAGTACACGGCCCAAAATGAACAGGCATTATGAAAAATTGGAACTGTCATCATTTAAGCATCTAAGCCCCTGTCACATCAACTAGAAAAAAATGGAGAGAAGAGTAACTTCTAAAACTTTACACAAAAATTACATGAGATAAAGCATAAAAGTTCTTTGCACAGATTTGTTCCAAAGTAAAGATTCAATCGTCACTGTTAACACTGCTTTTGGTTTTATTTGAATTTTTGTACATTTATTTATTCCACATATGTGATGCGTGCATACACACGTATGGGCCACAGGACACACATAAAAGTGAGAAGATAGCTTGCTGGAGTTGGTTCTCTCCCTCCACCACTTAGGTTCTGGGGACTGAACTCAGGTCATCAGCCTTGACCGGAAACATCTTTACCCACTGAGCCTCGCTGCTCATTATACCCAAAGATAACATACTGTTACACAAAGAGAAATTGTCCAAAAAGCACAGCCATCTGAAGCTGGTTTCTTTCCAAAGAGATTTTTCTGATAAGATGGTAAAACTTACAGTATAATTCATGATTATAAATATGTCTGCTTCCATATAAAATATATGTATTTTCTTACACAAATTCAGGTTTATAAAGAGCCAGTCTATGATCAGGATCACTGTTGGGGAGATGGGAAAAAGCCTGAGGGTTTAGTTTGTTTTGTTTTATTCATTTTGCTATGCAGCCCAGACTGGCCTTGAACTCACCATCTTCCGACTTCGGCCTCCTGAATTCTGAAAGTATAGGCACATGCTTCTCTTGATAGAACACAGGAGAGGCCCAGAAGCTAGGTAGAACTAGGGGAAGTAGGAATGTTCACTAGTGAAGAATGTCTTCTAGCTGTCTAGTAGTGTGTGTGTGTGTGTGTGTGTGTGTGTGTGCATGCATGTGGGAGTATGTTTGTATATCTATGTCTGTATGTGTCTCTATATCTGTCTGTGTGTGTCTATGTGTCCACATGTTTGTGTTTGTATGTCTGTACCTCTGTGTGTTTATYCATGTGTGTGTGTGTGTGTGTGTGTGTGTATTCCCTGCTTTACATTTTCCAGACTTTTCTCCACCATCTTGTAGACTGTACAAAATGTAGATTCAACCAGATGCCCAATTTGATCCTCTTGGGAGGTAAGAAGGCAAATGTCCTCAACTCTGAAAATAATACATGCAACCTGAGATTTAAAACAGCATAGGAAGAATTGAAAGCTTATCATGTTCTGCTTCAAATGCCTGACTTGGGACCTAACAATGGTTATTGAATGAACAACAAGTCAGTCAATCTCGCACTCCATATACTCTACCAACTTCCCCAAAATATAAGTACCCCAGAGAACCAAGGACACCTTGTACTAATAGAACAAGTATGTGGTAAGCATCAATGTTTATTGATATTGGTGACAAAGAAAGCTCCTCCTTTCCCAGAAAGACTGCCTTTCTTAACAAAGTTCACGGACATACAGAAGCAAGGAAGCCACTTGGTAGGGCCCTGCCTGGCCAGACTCCAAGATTCTGCTGATCCATGGCCAGACTGTGAGAACATAGTAGCATGAGAGGGTATTTCTATCTCACCTGATCTGTGAATGAGAGAACGAGATAACAAAACTAGGGATATAATTGTGACTACCCATCAAATCTGCATGGTTTTCCAGCTGAGCCAGACACAGTAGCATGAATTCCATCTTCTCAACTAAGGTGATAAAGTGACCCATTTCAGCTCCTTCAGGTACTCAGTGGTGCCAATAACCATGAATATTAGGTGTCTCCCTCCACTTTCGGGGCAAGAAAAGACTGTCACTTTCCTCTTCCTTCATCTTCTCAGCACGAGCATGTGCAGATCTCAACTAAAGAGAGAACTCAACTAAATACAGTGCATGCATCTAAACTCCACACACACAGAGGTTAAATCCACAAAAGATTTTTTTCATAGGCTGTAGCACCTCTGATTCACCAGCTTTGAACGGCTAGACCAGTTTAGCTTGTTTATACAAATGCAAAGCCAAAATGAATCCCCAGCTCTAATAGTTTTGATTTTGTCTTTAGTACCCATGTTCCAAAATGTTCTCCACTTCCTACTCAGAATTTCAAAGTTGTACAACAAATATAACTTACAGAGAAGATAGGAAAAATAATAATGGCAATGCCAAAAAGGGAAACAGGGAGAAAGACAATATTTTTCAAATATTTTCCCAACTGTCATTTTAATAATAGCCTAACAACAAAGTATGCTAATTTTTCTTCACAGATACCTGTGAATGCAAATGTAAAACAAATAGTAATTAATGTCTCAGTGTGAAAATCAAGCAATAGGTATTAATTCTGTGTCAGCCCTGGGATTATGCGCATTCAAAATCATGACCTGAGCTCAGAAGCAACAGTGGCTGTCACAAAGAAAAGATGACAAGAGGAGGATTCTGAGGTTTGCAGAGTCATCTGCAAAGCTGTTCTAAAAAGATCTGGCCCAGCTTCACCAAAACATACGTGCTTTAAGAAACACAATCAACTCTTGTTTATGTGTATGTAAACATGTATGTTCTGTGTGTGTGGATGCATGTGGAGGCCAGAAGTCCTTACCAGGTGTCTTCTTCTACGTCTCTTCATATTATTTTGGGGGGCAATGTCTTCCACTGAACCTGGAGCACACAGATTCAGCTAGACTGGCTGGTCAGTGAGCCCCATAGAACCTCCTGTCTCCACCTTCTCAGTGTTGGAATTACAAATACTCAGGTCCTCAAGCTTGCTTGGCAAGTTCTTTACCAACTATGCCATCTTCCTGACTCAAAACTAAAATCACTCCTAATGATATCTTCATTCTGAAGCCAGGTGTCAAGGCTGGCAGGCATGACTGAATCCCAGGTCCCAGAGATCCTAGATCTTTGCTGGATAACACAGCACATACCTTCTAGAACATTCCATGAACTTTCTAAAGTCATCTTTCCTGAATCTACCAGGAATGTTCTTCAGCTTCAGATTGCAAGCTGTCATCTGAATACAAATTCATTCCGCAAGGAAGTAGAAGAGATCCAAGAGGGACATGAAGTTGTAACTGTGCAGACAAAGGCATGAAAGGAAGCTTGGAAAGCTGTGCTCTTAGAGACCACAAGGTTTTAGAAAGCGTTTGTACAAAAGGGGCAAAGGAACTCTCTCAGATGCCCAGAATGGATCATGTGTGTCATACTCAACAAAATGTGAAATCAAAGATCACACACATCCAAACAGACCATCCAGCAAAATACACTGTAGTCAGGCATGATGGGAAATGGGGGTCCACACACAGCCAAGCTTCCAATACAGTAGGCACTGCCTATAAATGGGCATTTAACATTAAACCAAAAAGGAATAAAATGAAAGACTCAGTTCCTAGGTCTAAACGCCCATTTCCAGGACTCAGCAGCCACCTGAGGCACATTGAAAACTAGATGGGGAACATTTCCGTCATCTTGGTTCTGTGGGACAATGCTGAACAAGAACGTGCCAGCATGAACTCTCGGTTTTGGGTGCCTTCCATGCACTTATCCTATCCCACTTACAGCTTGAACTGGAGGCAGTAAGGAGATAGGTTTTTGCAGGGTACAGTAAAGGATCCTTGCCTCTAGCTCTGGTTGAATTCAGCAGCTGAGGGATAAAGCAGAACATCCCAGGACAGTAGAGATGAGGCATTTGTTCTTCTGACTTCCTCCCTCCCAGTCACTATGAGTCACTGCAAACCCTCCATTAAAAATCAGAGCTCTTTGAAGGCAACTCTGCATGAAGTGATTCCTTCTGGGGTCTAATAGATCACCCGCCCACTAGATCCTTCAGGTTGAGGGTATATAAAGGTTCTTTATGGGACACTCGGAGTACTGTACCACCCCTTTTTAGGGTTCCTCAAGATAATTTCTTAATAAACCTTTTCTTGATCACCCAGCATGAACATGGTAGGTGTTTCCCATGAATACCCAAACACCTCAGCTCCTGCTCCGATGTAAGGGTAGGGGAAGCGTTAACTGAGCACCTTCTACAGAGACAGTGGAATCAGTGGAATCTGGAGCCCTGCAGTGTCAAACAAGGAGTTTGGAAAGATTGTTTGATATTTTGTTAATTCTTTGAGAATTTATGCAAACCTCCCCAGATCCACCATACTCCATTCAACTTTGTTCCTCTTTTTTTTTCTATTAATTGAATCCAATTCATGTTATCTGTATCCTCCTTGGTATGTGGCCCTCAACTGGAGCAGCCACACCATTAAGGAGTAACCCTCCTTCTCCCTGCTGCTGTCAGTCACCAAACAGTTCTTCAGCTAGAGGTGGGACTTCCTGTCCTGCTGCTCTTTCTATGCTGGGATTTGGTCTGGTGTTTTCCTTCCTTTAACAACCAAACATAGGAGAATAAAGGAAGAGAGACAGGAATTTTTCATAAAATTCCGGGTAGTAATATTTAGGTTTTGCAGGTCATACAGTCTATGCAATGTAAAAACAAGCTACCATAGACTACATATGAATGAATGTGGCCCTGTTAGAATAAAACTTTACTTACAAAATTAATGACAGGGTCATGTGGAGTTTGACTGTACTTTGCTTAAAATGCAAAGAAAAAGAAAAGCCTCCGAATGTGTGGTGTTTTTCTTTAAGAGTTAGAAGAAAGTAGACATGTGCATACAATGTCCTGTGTCTAATAATGACGGTTCAGTTAGTGACTGACCACATAAGTGATGGTGGCCCTGAAAGATTATATCGCCCACCTAAGTGCCCTCAGTGATGTGTGCACAATGATAAAGTCATTTGATGATGCATGACTTGGGATATGTTCCCTTAATTAAGTTCATAAATTATTAAATGTATATATGCATATAAATGTTTCTCAATAAACTGAAAGAAGGTGTGGCTTTCAGAGGGAGGGAGAAAAGGTGAAAAATTAGTAGGATGTAAAAGTGAAATTCAGTTTAAGGTGAAGCAAAGCTGAACTGAGAATTAAGAAGGGCAGAGAAACAATAAATGTGTTCTCTCTAATTAAGTGAAACGTTGTCTCAACAAATACATACGTAATAAATAAATATATTTAAAAAGAACATGAGGTACTAAAAACTGTGTGTGTGTGCATTGCACATCTATTGCATTGCTTTCTAGTCCTCTATCCACCTGTATACACAAGTAGAAAAAGGCCACAATTGCTATTTTCATATCTTTTACCACTGATTGCTTAATTCTCCCAACAAATGCATAAGCATTCTCCCCACAGTGGAGTTAAGGATCCTGGGATTAGAATGATCAGAAATTCTAGGTAATGTAGTTAGTCAATGGCATAGTCAAGGTCCCTACCAAAATCTAAAGTAAGTAGTTTACATTACATGGCGTGGGAACAGAGACAGCCCTTGGTGAAGCCTGAGAACAAGAAAATGGCTCAGAGAGCAAAGTATACCACGCAAGCATGAAGGTCTGAGTTTGGGCCCCAGCACCCATGCAGGCATCATGTATCATTGTAACCTCAGCACCCGTGCAAGCATCATGTCTCATTGCAATCCCAGCACCCATGCAAGCATCATGTATCATTGTAATCCCAGCACTGGGGAGGAAGAGGCAAGGTCATCCCTGGGCTCCGTGGCCAGCCATGCTAGCCTTCTCATCAAGTTCCAGGCCAATTAAAGACCCTGACTCAAGACACAAGGTTGAACTCTGTTTTCCACATGCATACCACACTCACATGTACACCCTGTCCCCTCCGCCCCCCCCACACACATACGAACCACAGGAATCCATATCCTGAGGGAAGATAAGGCTCCAGAGTCAACAGTAGGCTAAAGAGATAGACTTGTTAAGCCTACTTTCTTCCACTCAAAACAGCATGAAATGTCACTTCACGATGACAACAGGAACTTCCCTCCCTCTGGTTCTGAACTCACACCCAGGGGTTCCATAAGAACTGATAGGATTCAACAACAACCCGGGAGACGGCAAACTCTAATGGAGGATAACTGGCTTACTTATTTGTTGAGATGTGAATTTCATGTTGTGGCCTCTAACCTGAGATCACTAGATAAACCTCTGTACACAATAAAGGAAGCTCTAGGAGAAATACTACTGTCCCTCTTCCCTTCCAAAAAGGCCATTGGGAGCTAAGCCACAAAGATGGGGCAACAACGTCTTCTGAAGAGACATTTTCTGTTGTCATAGTCTCACACTGGGCTTGTTGATGATGGACTTACAGGCTCTGGAGTGCTTTCTAGATGGATTGATAAAGCAGTCAGGGAGATAAAAGCAAAATGGAACATCAACCTCCCAGAAGGGAGCCAGCAGCAGAGGAACTGCAAAAAGGACTTTGTCTATTGATCTATTCATGTATTCCTTAAAGTCAGGCTCACTAGATGCAGAGAAGCAGCCAACCATTGTCCCTACTTCCAGGAAACAGCATTTTGGAAAAGGAGGAGGAAAATGAGTCACATGAGCTGTGTGTGTGGCTTAGAGTACTCGTTCTGTGAGATAAGCAAGCTGCAGAACCTCCTTGGACTGTAGAAACATTTGCTTAGATGAAAAAGAAACACGTTCAGAGCAAAGCTGTTCACAAAGGCAAGCCTGTCATGACATGAACCGAGTGTGCTTCCACACTGAGGATATGTGGCTTCCTTTAACACGGCAAAGGGATTTTAAAAATTAGAGCAAAGGCAAACTGCATTTATCTTTTAAATTGTTTTTTTTAAAACAAGACTCAAAGTAAATAAAGCACACATTGGCCATGAATGCATTGGCATGAAGTTCACAAGTAAATAACAAGGATATGCTGGTAGATGCAGAATATAGCTACCTTTGGGGCTGAAGGAAAACAGAAAGGTTGGTAAGATTCTGTTTCCTTTTGTAGTGTCAGTCAAGTGACTGTGTGCATGCTGGGAAAATCCAATATCTATACAATCATGTGCTTTTTTCTCTATTCTAAGTTATCAACGATAGATAGATAAAAGGTTAGCACTCATTGATTTGAGATGACAAAAACATGGGTGTTCACTGTAATATCTTTATACATGTATGTATTATTTAGCATTTTTTAGTTACATAAATAATAAAAGGCAGAAAATGTAGCTCTTGATGCCTTATATAGGGATTAGAGATTACAGTCAGTTACTAAAAGGGCCCATATTAGAGAAGATGGGGTTCAAAATTGGAGGAGGAAGGCAGGGAAGGAGAGAAAGGAGCAGAGCTGTATGTTAGTTAGCTTTCTGTTTCTTTAAGAAATACCTGAGAAAATCAACTCATACAAATAAAAGAGCTATTTTGGCTTACAGTTTGCAGATTTTAGTTCATGACAAACTGGTTCCCTTGTTTCAAGTTCATGATATAATAGTACGTCATAGTGGAGGAATGTAGCAGCTCAGAACTTCTCACCCAATGGTCAAGAAACCATTGAAAAAGAGGAAAGGATAGGGTCACACAGTCTCTTTCAAGGCCTCACTGCCAGTGACCTGAAGAACTCCCACTAGGGTCTATCCCTTAAACATTGTGTCATC
The DNA here is from genome assembly GCA_001685075.1 of Bramus lutescens. Classification (NCBI taxonomy): domain Eukaryota; kingdom Metazoa; phylum Chordata; class Mammalia; order Rodentia; family Cricetidae; genus Bramus; species Bramus lutescens. The sequence goes on along the minus strand of LOEQ01003239.1, from coordinate 89,021 downwards.
TTCCAATAGTGCCATTTTGGAGACTAAGTCTTTAATACACAGGCCTTTGGGGGGATATTTCAGATCAAAGCTGTGGTGAATTGTAAAGAAGCCAATATAGGTCCTGGTGACCCTGGGTCATTCCTCAGGCTCCTCGGGAGACTTTAAGCCACTCATCTGTGTGACTGACACCATGGACCAAAACTACTCTTGAGTAGAAAAAAGAGCCCCTCTTCATCTCTAGGATAAGATAGTCCTGGCTCTGAAACTCCTTGCCTCAAATGCATCTCTTTAGCCTGCCTTTCTCTGATCCTCAACCCCAATCTAAGCCATTTCCCCAGAGTCTTATAATTGGTTTAAATGTTAAACAGGAGATTCCCAGGGAGGGGTGATCCATTATTGAACTAGACATAATCAGCATGATTAGTGTGTCTGATTAGCAAGTTCTCCTCACACAGGCACCTACCTGAGAGGAAGCCATGCAGGGTTCTGACAGCAGGTAGGCAAAGGATAAAGACCTAACACTGTGGAAAAGGAGGGGGTACTGCAGGAAGAGGCTGAATGAAGGTGGCCACCAAGCCCACAGCATCTCTTGCTTAAAGGGAAGGACCAAGGGAACTATTATTAATTCTTAATAGCAACACTCAAGATGTCCACCTGGTGGCGCTCTGCAGACCCATGCAGGGCACATTGAAATGCCTCTGGACCCTCAGATGGGAGCAGCATGGGCTGTGAACTTGCAGTTCCGCTGTCCATCCCCTCACTTCCCCATCCGGTGGGGCAATACATAATGGATCTGATCGACAACTGAGAGAGTTCCCCATATGCGCACCTGTTTGCAAGTGTGGGGCGACTCCTCTCGGTATTTTCTTCTCCTATCCTCCACTTTGGGCATCCTGTCTCCGTCAGAGTAAGCTCTCTTCTCATCACATGCTATAAAGCAAGATCGCAAGAACAGCAACCCGCCTCTTCCAGAAAGAGAAGCTCTGGGGTCTCTGCTTCACTGCCTTGGTTGCAACTGGGTGAATAAGTTCAGCCCCTAGAGGGCTGGAGTGAGGAAGAGCAAGTCTCTCTGGCCCAGTGTTCCCTGTTGTCATTCACTTTACTATGTTACCAAGTCTTGCCCCTTCATCAATGAATATGTCCTCTGTCTGTGTCCCTTGGGCTTACATCCCTCTGTATAACCCAAGCACAATTTAGGCTTGTCCAAAGAATGTTTTCCTACCAAGGGAATGTGGGTAGAAGGAATGCAGGCCAGATCCAAGCCTTGGATGTTAGGAAGCAACCCCTGTTTCTAGTCATGTGTTTCAGCTTATGTTTCTGCTCATGCTGTCGCTGGGAGAAAAGCAACCCCTATTTTACCCACTGACCCATGGAGAAAGAGTTGACACATGAGATTATACCTAACTTTTAGTTTGGATTCAAAAATCAGTCTAGATTACCTGTTTTACAGATAGATAAGCTAGGATAAATAGTTTCATTTTAATATCCTGAGTTTGGGAATGGTTGTTACACAGCTTTATTACATCAAGAACTGCCTGATGCACCTCATCATCCTTTGTTTCTCAGTTCAATAGAGGAAGATATTATTTTCAAATAATGTTTCTGTTTAACACAATTTAATGAATTCTTTCCGGTTCTACTCTGATGCATGCAGGCAAATTTCATTACATGGGTCTTAGAACACTAAGTCCAAACGGAGGTTGTCCTGAGTTACACCTGTTACCCAGTACAACTAATGACAGCACCATTTCCCCCAGATGCATTATAACTTGGATGACTGGATTATGGTCATCCTACCTACAGCCAAGCCTCAGCATGGACAGTGTCTTTGTTGTAGTAACAATAGGCACTCCTTTGTGGTCAGGAGATGACAGCAAAAATATTTTTAACTCATGTTCCAGAAGACAGGAGGTCTACACAGTGATCCCCATGGCAGCAGGTGCAATATAAATAATTTCTTTCCTAAAGGTAGTCCAAGAAAGACTTTATAAAAGTGCTATTGCGGTATTTTCTGAGAAATAAACTCCTTAATATGACTTCATGGTAGGAGTTCTATTTCCTTTATTCTCAAGAGTCCTAGGGAAGAAAAATATGCCCCCTGGCAGTGTTCCATAAAACTAATGATGTGGGGGAATACGTGAATAATTGCCTGAATCACTGGGTTACATATCTGTTAGGAATTCTCTTGGCAATATAAGGAAGGGGCTTAGGACAGTTAAATTGGAGTCAAGTGACATAAACCCCTGCTGCATCAGCTAAGCAATCTCGTGGGTCAGGGGATCTGTGGCAGCTGTGCCCATAACATGGGAAGGGTGAGCCTCCAAGTGTTCTGAGTTCACAGTCAGAGAGGCAAGAGGAGAGGGGTTAGAAAGGAATAGACACAGTGCAGGCAAGGCATTTGAGTCAGGAGGACCAGAGGAGGCAGGAGAGGGACATGGATCTGCCAGTCACTGGTCAGAATCTGAGAGCAGAATCCTGAGCTTCAGTACTCAATTATAGAGAGCCAGAATTGGCACATGAAGGGTTACATCGAGTCTTGGCATAATTACCTACATCTTCTCCAATTAAATAACACCGTGTTTCCTTTCTGTATAGTCAAGAATCTACCCCCAGTCAGGAGCATCCCAGAAGCCTTATGAGGCAACAGATAGCACACAGTCCTTGAAAAGAATACGCTTGGAGAGAGAAAGTAAAACAAATTCTGGCCTCATTCCAGCCTATAGTCCAGTGATAATTAATATCCTGAAATATAGCACCCAGTGGTTATTTGCAGAAAGCACACATCGATGCGGCAGCTGAAGGAAACCTGACAAATGTATAACAAATGTTTGATGTGTGTATAATTAAGAGTATGTCAACATTTACTGAGCACTGCTACATGGCCAGACCCTACCCAGGACAACGGGAATGTGGCAGAAATAAAAGAGACCTTGTCCCTTCCCTGCAGAACCTCAAGTCTCAGCTCTTGGTGTGCATTAGAACCACTTAGAAAATTTAAGAGTACAAATGTCTGGGCAGAGGCACGGTAGAGTTCCTCAGCAATTTCAAGCACAGCTGAAAGGCGCTTGATGGTGTGCTTCTGGGTGGACAGGAGGTTGCATTCTGTGCGTGAAGTTGTTACTCAGCAGGTGCTACCTTCCTCGTAGCATTGCAACGGTCTCAGGACCTGGTGAGCAAGCAGAAGTTCAGTGCACAGCAGCTAGGATGAAGGGCTGGAGAGATGGCTCAGAGGTTATGAAAACACTGACTGCTCTTCCAGAGGACCCTGGTTCAATTCCCAGCACCCACACAATGGCTCACAACTGTCTATGACTTCAGTTCTAGGGGATCTGACATACCAGTGTTGATATTTGTTCAAGTCGAGACAACTTTTAAATGGCATTTCTACCTCTCTGCCATCAGTGTGTCTTCTGTGGTGGTAGAAAGAAAATGACCCCCAAAGGAAGCAGCACTATTAGGAGGTGTGGCCTTTTGGCATAGGTGTGGTCTTATTGGAGGAAGCATATCACTGTGAAGATGGACTTTGAGGTCTCAAACGCGCTCAAGCCACACCCAGTGAGACAGACTACTTCTCACTGCTTGTGCAGCATGGCTACCTCTCCAGCACCATGTCTGCCTGCACACTGCCATGTCTGACCATGACAATAATGGACTGATCCTCTGAACTGTATGTGAGCCACCCCAATAAATACTTTTCTTCTAAGAGTTGTCATGGTCATGGTGTCTCTTCACAGCAATAGAAATCCTAAGTAGGACACCTTCAAAGTAAGACGAGGAGTTATTTTAATGGATTCATAAACATCTCTAGATCCCAACACATCATACAAACCCAAATGTTTTATAGTGACCGTCCTAGCAATTCCTCCATGTCCCCTTTTCTGCTCAATATTCTCTGTAGCATTGTACTCCATCTTTTACAAGAAGTAGCAGACAAAGTCAGACTACTCCACGGAGATGGGTGGAGAATGCTGGTGAGGGGATTGACTGTCAAGATCTCACTCACTCACTCGCCAACAAGCAAGAAGGGACGTGTCCTTTCTGAGAGCCTCTAGTAGAGCAAGAGAGGAGACAGGAACCATTTTTTTTCTAACAACCATTCAGAAAAAGGAAAGAAATGCTTGCAAAATCAGAGAGATGTGGGGAGGGGCCGGTCTTTATGATCCAGCGAAGAAACCCAAGCAAATGGCTCTGGCTTGGGTTTTAATGTGAGGTTATGTACATAGTAGCCTGGTTATTATGTCTCTACAGGGGTAGGGGAGGCAAATGTGTTCCTACTGCTACTTGCTAGAAAGATCAGAGGGTAATAAACTATTAGTTTTATTCTTAATTGGCTCATGCTTCTTCCTAGTTCTTTTCTTTCAAAAAAAAATCAATATGTGGTTTGTGATGTCTTTAGGTCTTTAGTAAGAGAGTAAAGAACTGTGGCTCGACTCTTTCCTTATTGTCGAAATCATCTGTCAGCATTTATCCTTTAAAGGGGCCTCTGGTAAGACAGACCCTATGGTCAGGGCTTTGCCTGCAGCAGTGAATGTCAGGCCTTTCTAGAGTCAAAATGACAGGAAAAGCAGAAGAGCATCAAGACACACTGAATGAAAGGTGATGCCTCTTCTGCGAAAACATGGACTATTGAGGCGAGGCCCCATCATCTTGGAAATGATATGCCCCGCTGCTGCCCACTGACCTGGCCCAGCTCCTGCCCACACCAAGCTTCGGGAAGTGATTGCTACTGTTCCCAGAGGGTCTGACCAGAGGCAGAGGCCGCTGGTAACTCTAACCCCACGTGGGCAGGAGGCTCATCAGAACCTCCCCTCAACCCTAAAATTAGCTGGCAAGGTTTGGGAACTAGACAGAAAAGTGTAGGATCACATTTGCCGCGTGGAGCCAAGAGGAAATGTGAGTTTGAGAACTAACGCCTCAGGACGGGAAAGCCGGTTGTCGAATCGGCCAGGATGTGTGGACAAGAGCCTGCAGACCCCACTCTGTAAAGCAAACACCCCAGTTTCTGGGAGAATGTATGTAGAGCCATTTCCTCTTTAAAAGATGTGTCATTACTGGCTGTCACTCAGACAAAAAAGACAGCTGAGAGTGGGGAGGTCTGAAATCAACCAGAAACAGAGTAAGTGGCTGAGGCTTGGCTTCAGTAAAGCCCAGCAGGCAAATTTAACACACATCCTCCATGCAATTCACTGTGACCCTGAAGACAGCAGCTTGCCTCAACTGAATCTCTGTGGAACAGCGTGGCATGGGCATTTTTTATTCCTATGTTATAGATGAAGACATCATGGCTCAGAGGAATTGATGAACCATGCCCAGACCACACAATAATGAGGCAGATCTAAGAGCCACGCCTACTCTGTCCCAACTCTATTTTCTTCTTTACTATGTGAAACATCACAAGCCAAAAAATAAATATTATGTCATAATGGTAAGGTTATGGACACTAGAGCCAGGCTTCCAGGGTCTAGATCCTGGCCTTGACCCTGGCTATTTGAATGACCTGGGGCAAGTTACCTCCACTCTCTGTGGTCTTCTCTCCTATAAACTGGAGACCGTAGTTACATCTCTCCCACTGTGCAGGTTAGACTCAGAAGACAACAGGGACACAATGAAGACTACATCAGTTTCCTGTTTGCTAAATAATGAAGTGAAGGCCTGGATCTTTTCAGTCTCACTGATCATTAGACAATCCATGGGCTCCAAACGTTCCGTGCAAGTCCCCAACATCCTGCTGTCTTTAAAGTGCTGTAGTGCAATGACATCACTGTCATGGTAGCATCATCCACAGTAGAAGGGATGGTTAGTCCCATGCAGCGGCAGAATGAACCAAAACAAGGGCATTCTCAAGCTTGCATAGCTGTTAAATAAAAGTGGGAGTTCTAACCCAGTCTTCACGATCTTGAGCCAAAGAAAAGCAAGGGCTACTTGAGCCTGAAGATGACTCTTGACATTGTGTCCAGCACAGGACTACAGGGCAGGCCACTGCTGCCGTTCCACCCTGTGTAGCCATGGCATTCCTTGGTCCTCCATGTCCGTCCATGGCTGCTGGTTCTAAATGCTGCCAGAAAGACCCTGCTGTGTCTCTACTCTGCTTTCAGGAACGGAAGAGTCTAGAATAGACATATCCCTGAGCACTTGGAACCAAATGCAACATTTGCGCCTAGAGCCAATGGAAATGCAGGAGCATTTTGGAAGTGGGGTTCAGCTAAGTGGTAGAATACTTTCCTGGCCCAGACAATGTCCTGGTTTCTATTCACACACACACACACACACAAGAGAAAAAAGAAAAAAAATTAGTGATTTATCAAAAAGTCACATGAGTTCAGTAAATAGGAAACTGCACTGAGAGACTCAGCTTCCAGTTAATTTTATGAATCTTCTATGTTATTACCCAATATGAGTGTTGGGCCCCATGGTTCCCTGTTTTTTGTGCAATTGACCTAAATTCTAAAGAAGTTGGGAGTGGGGCAAGAAGGGGGTAGAGGGAGAGTAGAAGGAAACTAAACACATTTTGCTAAAGAGTCGAGGAAGCAGAAGACAGTGGCGATAGCTGGACGGAAGCCTGGGGAAGAGTGAGAAAGCAGTATTTCATGACCTGTCCCTAAACTGATGTCACAGACCAACAGCTGTAAGTCACCGTCCCAGCAACGGTCTAAGGTTCCTAGCCTCCTGAGGCAGATCGGGATGGCCGTGGGTGTGACCAAAGCCTGCCTCTCAAAGGACTGACAATAAAACTGCCCGCATCTTAAATACATACATGTTATAATTTTCTGATGATAAAATCAATATTGGATTATTTGAGAACTTAGATCGGCCGGTATATGCACGTAGTTCTGCAATGAATCGGATGGTTTACTACTGTTTCCTTAGGAGGATGATGCAGGAGAAGAGACTAAGAGACTTGACTTGGGTTTCCGGCTTCCTTTGTACTATTCGAGTTTGAGAACATAGCTCAGGAGACTGAGCCTGTGCTTGTGGGACGGGGTGGGGGGGACACTCTCTTGCTACTGATTTTTGTCTGTTTGGGGGTGGAGGTTACTAATGATCAGCCCTACATGATTTGAAAACAAGAAAGAAGAAAGAATAGGCCCCACACCATCTAGAAAGGGACATTTATTTTAGCAAGTGTCTTTCATATTTAAATCACAGAATTATTACATATGCAAATTCTCTCTTCATCCTTGTTTTGTTTTGGGGACAGGATTTCATGATCTAGCCCTGACTGGCCTGGAACTCATTATGTCAAACAAGGTAGACTGGAATTCACAGAGACTCTCAGGCCTCTGTCTTCTGAGTGTGGGGATTAAAGGCTGTGGAGACCACAGTCTCCATCATGAGAACTTCTACATGTCATCCAAAGTTTTTCAGAGGAATCATTTCAACTCTGATGTGACTGAGGAAGCAATCAAACTACAAAAGGTTTTGCCCATGTGTGTTCTCAATATTCCCATCTACACAGTGTCCATGGGGAGAGCTGCTCCCTAAAACACACACAGACCTGAACAATATGTTGAGCCTTGCAAGTAGATGGGTTAAAAGCAGAGAAGCTGTGCTGACCCAGATTTCTCTGACCAGCTGTCTTTGTTTATGTCGTCATCACTTTCTCACTTTTGACTAATCCTACAGTGAGCATCCTTATCAATAAATCTTTGTGACTCTGAATATTTGTTTAGGATGTTCTTTAGGAAAGAGTTGTTCAAAGCTGGATGGTGGTGGTGCACTCCTTTGATCCCAGCACTTGGGAGGCTGAGGCAGGTGAGTTCAAAGCCAGTCTGATCTACAGAGCTAGTTACAGGACAGCTAAGGCTGTTACACAGAGAAAGAAAGAAAGAAAGAAAGAAAGAAAGAAAGAAAGAAAGAA